>QJSC01018989.1:1100474-1349091 GCA_003697955.1 Calidris pygmaea | reverse complement strand
GCTTATTTATTTTTATTTTTATTTTTTTTTTGGTGTGAGAGCGAGTGGTTGTATTGGGGAGGAGGGGGTTAAGGAAAGAGCTATTTTACTCTGTGATAGTGAGATGAATGACAAAGTGAAGGGGCAGATTTTCTTCACTGGACCTTTCAGATCAGGAATAGACCCACTCCTCTCTCACCAAAAAGATACACACTGAGTCAGCATCTTCATTCTGCACATCCTAAAGAGCATTAATAGCAGGATTAACAGCACTGCACCCTGTTTCCAGCTGCAGGAGAACAGAGCAGCATCCCCACGCACCTTCAGCCTTTGAAAAATTAGAGGTGGGACTGAGATTCAGGCTTAAACACAGATGTCTCTAATGTACATATTCACACCCATCATCAAGTATCATTGCAGTGGATGGAGATTTAGGGCTCCAACCACTTGTCTGTGTGTACGGGGCAGAATTTCCGGCCCCAGCTTCTCTCTGTACGCCTCTAGCACAGCAGATCCTACCTGGAGGCAGTGAATTGTCACCAGTCATGGTCTTAGTAAATATTTCTGTGGTTGTGAACAACTTTCCCATCCTTGCTCCTCAAGTCTTACACCACCTCTTCAGTAGCTCCTGTCCTTTTATGAGCTGGCTGACCTCATTAACGCAGCAGAACACGTTCTTCCTTTTGCTGGGTTCACTTTCTACCAGGATGGGTTGGGTAGATGAGAGAGGGGAAAGGAAAGGTGGGAGAAATGAGAAATACCTTTGCAGCGACAGATCATCTCTCTGTGTTGAAACTACAGGGTGAATAGAAAGGAGCGGGATTAATATAAATTCAACTCGTGGGGCCTCAGCTGAATAAACTACTGGAGATAACTCCCTCCTTGCCCCATGGAGCAGACAAAGCCATGCCAGTGTATATATTCACAGACAGTGTATACAACAGGGACAATAGGTAGAGCTTTAGTCATCACAATAACTTGCAAACTACTCCCATCAGCTTTTTAGCTAAATACCTCGTGGCTGTTAATCTTGAGGCATAAATTACTGAGATATTTACAAAACACAGTAGGAGAAAAACTGCTCCCCATAAAGCTACCCTTCAAAATTTTCCAGGAGGTGAGATAAACAGCAGCCACATGAAAGTGTAGCAAAATCCCTGGTTTCAAAACTGCCTAGGGAGAGAGTGAGGCCATGAATGCGTTCAGCCCTGCTCCTCTGAGACCCTGAGTTTCTGCTGCAACATGCTGAGCATCTCCAATCCCAGTCATCCCAGTGGGGTCTTGTCATCTGCTGCCTTTCCTGAAGGGATGATGAACTGAGGACAGTTACTGCCTACAGCCGCACAGATGCAGTCTGCTTTTTTTTATTCTGTGCACATCTTCCTGCCACCTGATTTATACGTCTTTCATCAGAAAAGAAGAAAAGGTGGTTAAATCTTCTGGGAGATACGCAGTTCTTTGTATTTTCTTCAGCAGCCCAGAGAAAGAGGCATCTGAGATGGAAGGAAAGCTTTTTTCCCATGTGTCCAAGCCCCCTTTCCGAAAACACATGAGCTATGGTGTAGAAAACTCCATTCTTTGGGTTTCGGCATTCAGAATTTACTTAATCCCTAAAATTACCCACGTGCAAATCCTATTTAGGAGGAGAAGAGCGCTAGTGCAAACTCCTTCAGGTCCTCAAGAAGAATGAATTTTAAATGAATCATGTCCTCCAATTAGTTTAGATCTTCATCTCTGTGCTTTCCTGTGCTTACCCAAAGCCACTATCCTCACTCCAGGCTCTAGTTGTTGTTATGGTAGCTCTGCACCATGCAATTTATTTACAAGATACTGTGTAGCCAAATGGCCAGGTTTTACTTTGGTTGACAAAAAAAGCCCCAGTGGCTTGGTCTTCAAAAGGTAATAAATCCGCGCATGCAGTGGCACTCAACAGCCTGCGAATATGGAGACAGCACATCTTGTTTGCTCCCAGAGCTCTACCCACAGTGATTTGACAGTGTCCTTCCTGACAGATGGCCAGCACTGTCTTTTAGCAAGATCACTTCTTCTTTCCTGGGGCTTTGGCATTCCCACCAGCCTTGCCATTAGTTTTGGTGCTTCCGCCTGATTTTGCTGCTTCACCTTCTTTTTCACCTTTCTTCCCGCCTCCTTGTTTTTTGTCATTAGTGTCCTTTCCTCCCTTTCCTCCCTTTTCTCCTTTTTCTCCCTTTTCTCCTTTTTCTCCCTTTTCTCCTTTCTCTCCTTTTTCTCCCTTTTCTCCTTCTTTCTTTTTGGCCCCATCCTTCCCTTCTTTCTTGGATCCTTCTTTCTGGTCCTTTTCACCATCCTTCTTCTTGGAGTCTTTGGATGCATCTTTCTTACCCTGAGCCTTGTCCACTTTTCCAGACACAGTGGGAACTTCTTCTTCTTCCTTTTTTTCTTCTGCAACCTGAGCTGTATACAAGAATGGAAAAAGAAAACAGGAAAGCAGTTAACTTGGATTGCTACTAGCCAGGAAGAGGGCAAAACTCCTGCTCCCTGCTGGCAAATCTTGGACAAAGGGAAAATACTTCTACTGGTGCTTTGTCCATACAACTGTTTTCCTCACTGACTACCAGATTTTTGTGTCTTTGTTTTGAAAGACAGGAAAATGAGATAAAGCAGAACTGATAATTTCAAGAGCTGAGTTGTGAATCTGTTGGAGGAAATGGCTCCTGTTGGTAGGAACTGATCCATGAACATTATAAGCACAGGCCACGAGCATTTCCCAATACATATTCAGTGTGGAGTTGTCTCCTTCCACAAGAAGGAACACAAACATCTCTCATGCAATTCAGTACAGACCTAACTTGGTTTTGCTTTGGTGTTTATTGTTATTATTGTTGGTTGGCTTTTCTAATTCTTTGTTTTCCTCTACGGGATATATCTCCTGCAGCTGAGAGTGGACAGTAGGGATTCTGCTGGGGATCTTTGCTCTCAGAGATGAACAAGCAGAAGATGGCTTGCCCAGTGCAGGGCTACAAAGTACACTTAGCTTGTGTCCTGTCCACATCCAGTCACCGTGGGACTGGCTTTCTACCTGCACCACTGTAATTAATGGCATAATTAGCTGTAGTGCACTGTAGGCTCTGTTTTGGTATGTTTTAACACAAAAGCCATATTAGTTACAGGAAGCTTATAATACCTTTACTTATGAAATATTTTTACTTAGGAATACCTTGGATTCAGTGCCCACATTTCAGGTAAGAAGTCTCATCCACTGGATCTACAGACTTTAATTATTCTGACACAGAATTTGGTAGCAGAAAACTTTTCCTCATCTTTCTTATTTTTCCTCTACTGAAAGTGATTCATTTTCTCAAATGATGCTTGATGCACTGAACTCTCACCTCAAGATGCAACTTGACACTTAAACACAGCTCATATTTCATATATTTCTTACGGAAATTATTTTCCTTTGCTCAAGACCAGCAGAGTATAAAGTTTTGCAAAAACGAGTGAAAATGTGTTAAGTTTCCCATGATGACCTCCTCTGAAAATCCCCAATATAGGACTCAGAAATGTAAGTAGATAACTGTGTTAACACAACTTAATAATTAAAATCAGACAAGATGTAAAAATGACCTGGGAGTGGTCCCAGGAAGTGTAGGATGGTTAGTCACTGTTTAGCTTTCTTCAGCTGGTACCTAGACTAAGTCAAATTATTTTACCGTTTGTCACAGGGTAAGGAAAGATGAAGGTGAAGGACTCTCTCAGGGAGTGTAGTGATAGGATGGGGGATAATGGCTTCAAACTGAAAGAGGGGAGATTTAGATTAGATATCAGGAAGAAATTCTTTGCTGTGAGGGTGGTGAGGCACTGGAACAGGTTGCCCAGAGAATCTGTGGCTGCCAAATCCCTGGAGGGGTTCAAGGCCAGGTTGGATGGGGCTTGGAGCAACCTGGTCTGGTGGGAGGTGTCCCTGCCCAGGGCAGGGGGTTGGAACTCATTGATCTTTAAGGTCCCTTCTAACCCGAGCCATTCTACCATTCTATGCTTTGACCTTGGGAAGTGGCAATACATTTGTGCATACAAATGGGAGTAGAACGATACAGACTCTTTCTTACAACCACAAGGAAAATCCTGACATCTCATATAAAACAAAGGAGATGGAAGAATAAAAAACCCCAAAACCTAAACCAACAAACCCACTACATTTTCTGCTTCCTTAACAAAAATGGTAGAAAACAGATAAACTCCCCAAAATGTCAGTTGGAGCAGCCTCAGAGCAGAACACCTGAAGATCTCCCAGGCCATGGACCCAGACAGGACATCTCCACCTAAAGCAAGGGCCAAGTGCTGCTTGTACTTCTCCCACAGGCTGGGAGACAGAGGACAAATGCATAAATTTGTATATAACATTTTATACACTGAACCCTGAAGTTCATTTTATTTATGTCCACTAAAAGGGCTTGCCATATATGACACTCAAAAGAGTGCATGGAGAGCCTTTTGGCAGTTTGAATATTCCATCATAGTAAATGTGAAGTAGGGTAAAATAATGCCAAGGAAGGAGAGCATTTAAGCATTGTAATATATTCATGATTAATAGCATTTGACACTTACAAATCTTTAAAGCATTTAATGGCCACTCAGTAATTAAAATCACTCAGGTCATCTCTCTGGCCTTGACTGGGTCTACTGGGGGTTGTCACAGTATAAGTATATAAATAGTTGACAAATACATACATTATATTTCATTACTCCCTAAATCAAGCAGGGTTGCCAAATGTCAGAGGCAGAGCATCACACTCCGTACAGATGAAAACAACAGCACAGAGATGAAGCCCAAAGCTTTGCATATTTTCCATTACAACACATAAATCACGTAGTGAAAAATTTTTGGGGACAGGATGCACGCTAATCTCAGAAAGAGGTCAAACCAGAGGATTTGACCACACAGAGCTTTTGGATGTAACACTTTAGGTGCTGACAGCTGAGTCAGTCCTTTTGGGTCCCCAAGACTGGAGACGTACAGGCATTTTTAAGGCACAATTTACCTCTTCCACTTTAGCACCTCCCCTACTGTGAAAGGAATCACATCCTTTTTATTTTCCACACTGTATAAAGGGATAAATTTGAGACAACTAGTGCTGATGCAGATTTCTCCATAGATGTGGGTAATCTATTTGTGGTTAGATGACTCCCACCCCAGTACCTTCACACCCAAGTCCTTCAGGGCAACTTGGGGAGATGTATATCTGACCCCAGAGGACTTGGAGCTTCAGAGCACATGTATTTATGAGCCACTACCAGACACCAGCAGCCACTCAGCAATATGTTATCCACCTGCCTCATACCCTGCACTGTGCCAGGACCATAATTCTGGGATTCTCAAAATCTCAAACAGTGGTCAGCTATTCAGCTTGCACATTTAACTGGACAAAAGTTTAGGTAGTCTTTATGGTGCAGTTGACTTCCCATAAATTGCTTTCTTGGGGTAATTTATTCATGAGTTCACATTGCAATAATTTACCACGGTCTGATTAACTCTATACCAAAACAGCTAGCCTTTGGATGGAGCACATGTATGCGTTTGTGGATTGTAAAGGTTGCTTACTGGAGATCAAAATTAGCATTCTGGGGTGAAACAGTCATTCTGCTGCCCAAATACCCTTTCTGTCGCTTCTGGATATTCTCATCCTTCATTTATTGGTTTTCCAGCTATAACAGCCAGGCAGGAAGAGGATGCAGCAGCAAATGACTGAATTTGGCTTTCTGCTGTGTACAGGCATGATCCTTCACACTCTCTACTCTCTACTGTTAGCTGGTCCTTACAAAGCCAGAATGTGATCTTTTGGGCAGGAAATTGAAGGATACAACACTAAGCACTTCCATGTGTGGTAGCTCATAAATGTAAGAGTGCATTAACTAGACTTTTGGATGACTTTTGACTTTAAAGTAGGTCAAGAGAATTTCACTGTATGGACAAGGGCTTATCCATGCCAACTGGGTTCAGCTCCAGAGAGTGGTCTGGCCATCCTCAGTTTATAGTGTAGGCATGGTCAGGTGTCTGAAAACCTCTGAAATACTGATGTATGTGCAAGTTCCTACTGTTAAGCATTTCGTTCTGCATTTTGCTGATGTAGGACTAAATTTCTACAATTATGTTAACTACCTCTTTCACCAGTTTTATGGTCTGAAGCATCCCAATTTGAGTCAAGGAAACTCCCAGTTCCCATGAAGCTACAGACCACAGGGCTTGCAGAGAAACAGGAAAGAGGAAAAAAAAAATCATAAAAAGATATCGAGAAAACAGAGGTGAAGTGCAGAAAGGGAACTGAGAAGCAGATAGTCCAAGGTATGATGGATCTCATCAGAAAAGAGAAGCCATAGACAGACAGGAAGGCAGTCCCCTAATTTCCTTGCAGGGCCATTTCATCTTCTTCTTTCACCACAGGCAGGGAGTTGAGAGGTCTGGACTGGACATGACCAGAGAGAGTTAGGAGAGTTTCAGTAGAGCCTAGGGTATAGAATCAGGAGAGATGAGTGAGAGGAGCAGAGACGAGTGACAGATATACTCTTGACCATTCAAATGGGGTGAGCCATTTATGGGTAATGTGAAACTCTAACAACTCTTTTTTTTTTTCCTTACTGATACCATCACCACCCCCCAACCCAGGAACTCATCCTTCAAATGAATCAGAATCTCTGGAAATTTTAAACATGGACTTCAAAGGAATGACCATGACTTATACCATTGGAGAAATTGTCCCTTTCGTCTAAATGACCTAATCTTCCTCAGACACTGCAGGTTGAGTGCATGTAAATGTGAGGTGTTTACCACATTATGATTTTGCCCAAGGAGCCACATTGTTTTACACTAAGGGACGACCTAGCTCTTTGCATTCATGCATACAGAAAACCACCCCAAAGGAAGAGATGGGTCACACGTTGATGTGAGCACAGGCAGTACCTCCAGGGATCTCTGTTAGCTCGTTGAGCGGTGGCACAGTCTCCAGTTTGTCTGCATATGTCTTGGCTGCTTGCCGTTGGGCGTACCGTGCCTCAATCTCTTTCTTTGTCCGGGGAATCCGGCACTTGAAGATACAGCACAGCGTGATAACTGGGAAAGGAGGGAAGGAAGTGAGAACATTCAGTTTAGTCAGCAGATCTCTGTCTAGTACAGGTTGGCCTGTTTACAGGGGGGAGAAAAATTAAGGATTTCTTCCAGTAGGAACCTGCAGCCGGTAGGAAGTACCTGCTGGAGGGATATGGTTTAAAGCAATAGAGTTGCCTGAAAATAAAGAATTACTCGTCTCCTGCTGAGCTGAGGTAAAGGACTGAGAATGCCTTCCCCACCAAAACCAATGTAAACCACTGCCTTAAATCATATACATCAGTGGTGTTTCTGAGCATCAAATTCATTAACTCTTTGGAAATGACAGCAGCAATTAAGACGTACTGTCACCCTCCAGCAGTGTGTTATTGCTAGAGGTTCTGATAGCTGTTCGTTTTTGTGATAGGTAGATGCTGGGACTGGGAACCTCCAGCTGAAGAAAGCAATGAGGAGTTTGACATGGAAACATTGTAAACCCTTCAAAAGAGATACAGAACAAGAGCTCAATATATGCTTTAATTGACTCTGATCCAAATTCATTTAGGGCAGGCCAAGAATTGAACCCAGATCTCCTAAATCCCCCCATCATGTGCTTACTATTCCATCATGTTTCTTTCCATGTGCTAGGCTTCTGTACACGACTTAAGGATACAGATAGTTTTATTTTCCCTCATGCTTAAACCTATACATTACTTCAGAATTTCCGTCTGCAAATCTAATCATGATTCAGACAATTCATTGCAATGAAATCACTATTTCTTGGTTTCCTAGATTAGGAAACTTGGTCAGATCATCCATGTACTACCTCTGACAACAACAAAGCAACTTCAGCAAAAAGGTCAGAAACTGATAATCAGAAAATTAGTTGGCCCTCAGGTCATAAACACATGTCAAGAAGCATGAGATCTCGTGGTGTCTGTGAAATTTTGAGTTGCTTTTTTTTTTCTCTGGGCGTCCTTAAAATAGTTTGAGGGATTCTTCTAGTCTAAATAAAAGCTCAACATTACAACCTACCTAAATTATTAACCTCATTTATATACATTATGGCAAGGGGGTTCTGTAGGCAGGCAGAGCTTTGTGTCTGGAAAGATGTTGTGTGACCAGTTTGGAACACTCTGTCTCCTGTTTTAACTGGAGTTCCCCAGTCATCATGAGCAACGTTGACCTTTGAGACTAATCCAAGGAAATGAGAGAAATAATTTGTAAGTTTGGTCCCAAGTGTGAGCATTTATCATTCACCAGGAGTAAAAAAAAAAATTGCTGGTGTAAATTTTACTCCCTAAAAGTTTATCTTGTACCTGTCCAGCCTCTCCTAAGTAAAGAGGGATCATGATAACCAAGAACAAGCTCTGCATGACCTCTTCATATAACAAAGGAGAAAAGGAAAGTAGTAAAGTACCTTTCTCAGTGTTTTAAGGTTGGTGTAAAGATACCAAGAAAAGTGTAGCAACTCCCCTATCCCTTGGCTGAGTTTTGCTGCCAAAAATATCACTCCCCTTAAACAGTTTGTTGCTGAGGTGTTGCAGTGGAATCACACTCAGGGCCATCTAAATGTCACAACAGGATGAAACAACTGCAGCTGAAGTGAATTGCCTAAAACACCATGAAATTGTAATAACCTGTAATTGGGGAAGCAATCAAGATGCTTTTATCCTTGCTCTTCTAGGAGGGTCAGCAACAAGCTGAGAGTAATTGAGCTTTTCCTTGTCTTACAAAAGGAAAGCAAGGTACCCATATGGTGGTGTTGGCAGCAAAACATTGACAGCTTGCAGGTGGGTAATGAACCACATCTGGAAAGTACACAGCTGGGTCCGCCCCGATGTTCAGGGCAGCAGAATTTCACTGTGCACCTGCCCACAGAGCCTGCTACAGCTACGTTGGAACCAGTGGATGGCACAGACCACAAAGTACCCAGTAACTGGGCAAGGACTCCAGGCAAGGTCAGACTAGACATAAGCACGGATTTTTAACAGTGACAGCAACCAGGGAGACAATTTACTTGGGGGGAACGGGGTATGTGCTTTTCCTCTGACCACTTTTAAATCAAGATCTATTGTTTTCCTAAAAGCACTCTGGAATTCAGCTAAACCAGGAATCCTCTGCTCACATTACAGAAAAATTTGCCAGGAAAATGAGCACCGTATTTTCTGGAGATTGATAAACGGTCAGACTGTCAGCTTTCAAGTAAAGCATGAAGAGATTGGACAATGACCTTCAAAGTCAAGAAGAAAATGCCTGCCATTATCACGGTAGTTGCCTTAGCCCTACAGGAAGGAGTAGGGGTGGTTGTATCTCTTACAGTTACACTTCTTTTCAATTACTAAGGACAAAAATGGTAGTTGTTACATGACAGTCATGAGCTGGGCTCTCTGTTTAACTTTCTAATGGAGAAGAAGTATTACACTGAGGCACATGTTGTCATGGGACGTGAAATGATTCATAACCAGCCTCTGGAGCAAGAAGCTTATGTGAAAATAATGCAATGCTATTCCCATCTCTGTCTCCCTTATAAATTGTGCTTAATGTGAGGCTCAAGCCATGCAGGGGGCTAAATATTGAACTGAATGCCATTATCGTTTTAAAAGGACAGGCCAGTGAGGAAGATTTGGGTACAGGAGCCTTAAGACACTGAAACTGATGCCAGGAATGATTGTTTCATTGCTAGTGGGAAGTTATTCCCTGTTGGATATCTTTGCTTTTTCCTCTGGGTCAGACGTAGGAGACAGAGTGGGTGGAATTGATCTGCTCTGGTTTGTGTGTCCCAAAGGTAGGGATTAAGGTCTCAGACAGTCACTCCAGACTCCCTTTGTAGCTGATGGAGTGAAAGAAGCATCTCCACAGGGTGATTAATCTCATCTTAAGACAGAAGTTTAAGGTATGTCAAATAAATCATTCTCTGCAGCTGCCTCTCTCTCCATTAACCACAAAAAGAGCTTGGAGTGACCAGTCTGACACAGACCCTGGAAGAACTGTGACCTCCCTGAAGTGAGAGTCAGAGGCTGGACAACATGCCTAAGGGCTTCCCAAATGGCATCAGAGATCTACATTTAGAAGTGAGAATTTTTCCCTCATTTAGAAGAAGCGGATCTTATACTTTGGAAGTTAAGAGTGAAATGTTTGCTGCATATTAGAGGTGTGGAGCTATTTTAGCACCATTTCTGTTGTGCCTGGTAGGTACTTTAAGTTTTGTCCTGCTTCACGCCAGTAAGATTATACTTGCTCCGCTGATAATTTATCCATCAAGTGAACCAGAAAGCAGCGTAACCTGTAATGTTTCCTGGGTGCCAATGTTAACGTTATTTTCCTTCTGAAGACAACCTTGGAAACTGAACGTGCCTGTAAGGGTCCTGAGAGCATCCTCAGCACCATGCCCCTTCCTGGGGCTTGACTGCCTGAGTTCGGTGTGTCCTGGGTCTGTCGGGGATGGGGTTAGTTCTCCCCAGGATCTAGCAGGGACACGGGTATCCCATCCCCTGTGAGCAGTGCCCAGGGGCAGCCGGAGCTGCCGGGAAGGGGAGGGACGAGAAGTCGGGGTTGGGGGTGGATGACGGGTTGACATGGTCCTCAGGAATATGGTTTAGTGGTGTTTTTTGGGTTTTGTGGGGTTTTTTTGTTGTTTTGTGTTTGTTTTTTTTTTGTCAGAGTTAGGTTGATGGTTGGACTAGATGATCTTTAAGGTCCCTTCCAACCTAGATGATTTTATGATTCTATGAGGAAGCCCCCTCGGGGGATGAGGAAGCCCCCTCGGGGGAGCAGATCGGAGGCTTCCCGGGGGCGGTCGGCAAGTGGTGGTATCGTAATCCTGATTGTCTATTCCTCTGTCAGTGGTGGTGGTTTCTCGTTCCCTTTGCTGTTCTCTTGAATTGCCTTTGTCTCAAAAGCCACGAGTTTTTTGCCTTTTTCTGCCGATTCTCCCCTCAGGGCCGCACTGGCTCTGGTCAGTGCTAGGCAAGAGGCCGCCCCGAGGTTCTTTGTTGCCGTCAGAGGCCAAACCACCACACAGGGCCAGATGAGAAGTAATCACAGAATCATGGAATGCTTGGAATCGGAGGGGACCTTAAAGATCATCCAGTTCCACCCCCCCTGCCCTGGGCAGGGACACCTCCCACCAGCCCAGGTTGCTCCAAGCCCCCTCCAACCTGCCCTTGAACCCCTCCAGGGATGGGGCAGCCACAGCTTCTCGGGGCAACCTGGGCCAGGCTCTCACCACCCTCACACCAAAGAAGTTCTTTCCGATATCTCATCTAGATCTCCCCTTTTCAGTTTAAAACCGTTACCCCATGTCCTATCACTACACTCCCTGATCAAAAATCCCTCTCCACCTTTTTAATGTAGCCGGTGGCCTTTTCGAAGGAGGAGTTGGAAGAAACCTGAGTGGAGACTCCTCTTTTCTTCTCTTGGAAAGACTCTTAAGCTGATTCTCTCATGCCTTGATCGTGCTGGAGATCCACTGCAGTGGGTGTTGTACCTTTGCCTGTGCCTGGTCATGTGTCCCATTGACCCAGACCCTGACCCATGGACATGACTTTCTGGCTTCACTTCAGACCTCCTTCGTCACTAGTGATTTGGCTGGGTCTGACACCAGTTACACTTAGCCATCATGTGAGGATGGTTGATAATGAGGATTGCTGTTTAAAAATAGCCACCCTGTAAGATAACAGATCAAGTATTGGACTGTAGTCTCTCCCATGAGTTAAACCTCAAAGCAATACTCTTACAAAAGCTTAGTATGTGACATGGCATCAGCTGAGCACAATAACTGATAGGGCCATGTTCTTAGGGTAGAAAAATTAGAACATAAAAAGAAAACATTAAAAGCCTCTGTGAGGTTTTTATGTACAACAAAAGTAGCTTTAACAAAAAGTTTTTGTTTGGGATATGAATATATGCAAGAATATTAATTGCAACCCAGTTGAATAGTGATAACTTGATCACAATTGATTCTGGGTCCATAGGATGAAGTATTTGGGGGACCAGTTAGCTTGGATGCAACTCTAGACTGATTTGTTATTATGCTTTTCTTCTGGCAGGCAGATGACCTGAATTCAAGCCTCGAATGGCTGTTTCACATTAAACATTCCCCAATTCTCTTATTCCCCAGGTGAGTGCTTTAATCACACCGCTATCAAACAATATTTCGTCTTGTTCTTTCATGCTGTGGCTTTCCTTTTACTTTCCAGGATTTCAGCTCTCATTTTACTTGTTGAGAAGGCTTCGAAAATGCAGCCTGAGTAAACTATTACCTTAATGCCTGGTGAGCTTAAATCAATCTCCGTGAGATGTGTCAATGCCCCATTAACACCATAGAAGGTCCACGAAAATATCAAGGTTTGAAACAGTGACATTATCAATGGTTTCTCTGCTCTCAAACTACATAAAGCAGAAGAAGAAACACTCTGTGTAGTGGCATCATTTTCAATTCTCTCCCTTTTCTCAGCTTTTCCGTATTAATGATATATTGCATTGTGATACTGGGATAATCAGCATCTTCCATGAATTGCACAATTAAAATACAGGCTTTTTCTTTTTCAATAACATGCTGTGAATTGCTCTGCTCTTTGGCTTCGGAAAATCATTTTCTCACCTATTTTTTTTTTTTTTTCCTTTTCAGCTACCTGACATACACGGTTGAATTCAGCCACCTCTTTTGAAGGAACATTTCTGGTTTAAATTAAAAAGTCAGGTCTGATCCTGCACATGGTGTTCTCTTTCCAAGCTGAGGATTCAAGCTGACAAGGTATCAAATCATTTTTCATTGTTTCTGCCAGGCTGATGATGTGAAATGTAATTTCTCAAGAAAGAAACAAATACTTGGTAGTCCTTTATGAAATGGGTATTTTAAAGGGGTCAACTTTTTTGCTATCTGTGATGACAAAAGAGGTATTGTAAGTGATGTATTTTCATTCTTCAACGTATAGTAAAAAAAAAAAACCCTGAATGGGGAAATAATGAAGGATGCTCCTTTCTGGATTTTTAGCCTGTTTTCAGTATTTTTACAGGGGGCAATGTTTTCCTAATATTCATAACTAATGCTATTCAGATTGGAGGAGCTGAGAAATGGCTGCAAAAAACTCTCATCTGAAGAACAGTCACAGAGCAAATGTTAAACACATAATTTCCACCATGAACAATTAGATGCTTGTGACTAAATACGGGCTGTGTGTTTACTCCCACTGGCTTAAACTATTTCTTTTTTGTAATTGCAGCAAGCTAAGAGCATACACACAAAAGACTGTGAAAGGAGCTGTATTGGCTTAAACCAAATATTGGTGTGGCCAAGTTACCCTGTTCGTGGTCTCTTGTCTTTTCACTTAAGTGAATTTAGCCCATCCACAGTAATACAGTTCCCTCTAGTTTAGCTGGCCAGTAAATTAAAAAAAAAAAAAAAAAAAAAAAAAAAAAAAAAAAAAAAAAAAAAAAAAAGGAAAAAAAAAAAAAAAGGAAAGAAACAACCTGGTTCTTCTAGGATCTGGGAAAGATGGAAATGAAATATCTTCTCCAGAGACTGCCTGGTGTAATATCTCAGCAGAGCTATGATTGAGAACTGAACAGTTTCATAAATTGAATGGAAATTGGCTGCAATACACAGTAGGTTTGTTCCCTTTGAAGCTGAAAAAATACAGTCTGCCAATGAAGCATTTAATTAACATTTAGCAAAGTAGCCTGCACTGCTCTGAGTTAATTAGGCAGCCATTCCATTGTTAATAATGCAAGCAATTAATGCAGATGTATTCAATGGCAAGTTAACTGCAGCACTTGTGTTTAAATGCTCTTTGAGAAGCCTGGAGAGTTGCTTGGTATATGACTACAAGGATGCTTTAAGAAAAGAGGTAGCATATTTTGGCTGTTCAAGCTACTCATGGCATGTTAATAGCTGGCTAATTGTCATGATGCAATGATTTAAAAAAATTAGTGGTTGGGTGGCTGCATGTAGGACTGATCCACCCTGAGTGTTCAGGTGATGCTGCTGGTGCTTGAACAACCTCGTTTAAAGATGGTGCTACTAGAGCTCTTGCTTGGATACTAGAGCCTCAGAAGAGGTCTCTAAGGACTTTCAGAGGGCTTCAGAAGAAGGAGGCTTTCCTTCTAAAGAGCGTGCAACCATCTACAGGGCATGTTCTGGCTGTGGGTCAGGCTTGGGATCAGGTTGTGGCAATGGGGACTCAGGATTCTGCTGGAAAACAGAGAGACATGGACAGTAAAAGTGCCAGATTTGAAGTCCAGATTAGAGACTGATTAGATGCCCTCTCAAAATCTTGCTCAGCCCTGTATTTTATCCCACTCTGTGACTGTTCATTCACAGCAAATCTAGTGCTTGGCTTGATGTACTGGTTTCCTAGTGAACCAAAATAGAATGCCAGAGAACGAAGAGCTCAAGATTGTATTCCCAGTAGTTGTGCCACTATGACTTCAAGCAAAACATGTTTTTAAGTATGTCCACCCTTGTAAAGCACTCTAAGGACATGCTGAGAGAACTGCATCAAGAGGTCAGGGCTGCTCCAATATTTGCTCAGCCATCAAGCTTAACTACACCTCTACATGTGATATTTTCCCGGTGTCTGGAAATGGGGGTCTGTCCACACCATTAGATCACATCATCTGACCTCTCTGCACATCACAGGTTATTAAGTTTAATTACTGCCTGAGTGAAATAACTTGGGTTGGATTGAATCCCACCTTGCTCTGAGAAGAGCTGTTAAGGGGTGGAGAGTGCGGCAACATTTAATCACCCTCCCTGCCACATTTATTTCTCAAATTCTCATTTGAATTGACTTGGTTTTAATTTCCAGACTCTGCTCTTGCCTGTATCCACTAGACTAAAAAGATCTTAATATACTTCTTTTTTTTTCTCTTTTCTTTCTGAAGTCCTTCAATGTTGCAATCAAGTGGCCTTTTGATCATCTTTCCAGCAAGCAAACCAAAGTGAGCTCAGTGAGACTCTTGTTTGAAAACCTTTGTCCAGGCACTGAACAGAGGTAAGGATTTGTTTGGGGTTTTTTCCTGCAAGCCTTTGTTTTGTCAGGATTTATTTTCATACATAAGCAGAAGCGTCTCACCAGGAAAACATAGAGGTCAAAAACCTTCCTACCTCTCACTAACTCACACTAATACATTCAAATAACTCCTTACTGCAGCATTACCCTGAGCTGTGTTGCTTAACTGATTAATTTGCTAAATTTTACTAATTATCATTTAGTCATGGATTGCTTGTTTTTTCTGTAGGTGAGGTCTAAATTCTTTTCTCCCAACCATAGATCCTGGTTTCTGCTGTCATTCCCTGCACTTTGCTTGACTGGATTCAGCCAACTCCCTGCATGGCTCCTTCCACCTCTTTTTTTTTTTTTTTTTTTTTTTTTTTTTTTTTTTGTCTGCTGGCAAGGAGGACATCTTTAACAGCTGCCACTCTATATTTATTCTGAGCTCACCAGTGAAAAATATGGCTTAGGGTTNTTCCCTGCACTTTGCTTGACTGGATTCAGCCAACTCCCTGCATGGCTCCTTCCACCTCTTTTTTTTTTTTTTTTTTTTTGTTATTTTTTTATTCTGTCTGCTGGCAAGGAGGACATCTTTAACAGCTGCCACTCTATATTTATTCTGAGCTCACCAGTGAAAAATATGGCTTAGGGTTGGACCCCTCATCAGAACAAACATACCCTTAGGAAATTTTGATCTGAGAAATGTTAGATTTCAGCGTTAGGATACGTTGTGTGGGACAAAAACAAGCAGGGAGTCAGTAGGAACTCCCTGGAGCATTCCAGACAGAGTAGCCAGGGCACCCGAGGGCACAGGTCATGTCATCCTTAGGTAGACATCTAAAGCAAACAGATTAATTATTCCCCCTTGTTTGCTCACCTGGTCACCTCTAGATGTCTACCATTAAAGCATCTCTAGATAGGTGAGATGAATCACAGAATCACAGAATGATATGGGATTGCAAGGGACCTCTGGAGATCATCTAGTCCAACCCCCTGCCAAAGCAGGTCAATAGTGACGAAGTGAATCATAGTGACAAAGTCCATATTAGAGGTTTTGGCTGGAATTCTTAGCCCTAATTAAAAAAAGCTCCTGATTGCTTATGCTTTCTGTCTCTTTCCTGGGGTCTTTTATGCGTGGTGCAGCATCTCCTGAAGCAAGGGTGGAGATCCCTAACCTTCTTTCCCCACCATCCCATCTTAAAGGCTGGGAGCAAGGGTGGGATTTACCATCCCAGGGAGTGAGAGGTTTGGGACTGAGCCTTCTCCATTGCCTCCGTGCAAGGAAAGGAGCTGTCACAAGGAGGAGCCAACACCACAGCTGTGTGAGGCAAGAGCTAAGAATTATTGTTTCATAATAAGGAGAAATACTTCTTGTCCGGCATTTATTCAAAAACATGGTCATTAAGCTGAGCCTGTCTTTTCTGCTAAACTAGAGCTAGCAACAAAACCCAGGATCCCACACCCACAGCTAAACTTGTGACTTGGGAAGATCAAGACTAGATTTGCATCTAATCTGGGCAGCTCAGCCGTGTCTACCCTCAGACCTCATGTAGTCCTATGGATATTCACAGTTTTTCGTTCATAATTAATTGCAAACAACATATGGCTGCATTTATTTACACCAGCTGAGAAGCAGGGATAAGGGCTGTTATTTATCCTGCCCTTGGAATCTGCAAAATCCCTGTTGTTTGGTGTTAGTTGGATTTTATGTGAGATGATGGATTGTGCCTGTTCTCCACACTGGGTAAAGAAAATGCACAGGGTGGGTGGGTCAGGCATGAAATTGCACATCAAAAGCAAATGGGAATTAAAATTATGATGGTCTATTGAAATAAGAATGGTAATAATAAACCAAAACATGAAGAGTTAACCAAGTGGGTTTGCCCAGGAAGGGTGCAAATCTGACTTTCACTTTCAGATCCATAAAGCCCTACGTAAGTGATACTTGCTTGTCCGAAGCAGCTCTCAATCACACCTGTACCTCGTGTGCCATCCAGCCTCTCCTCACAGTCCCCATCTCTGATGCACAAATGATTTGTCCACCTGTGCACCAATCTGCACTCCGTCACCCCATTGCCTTGGCCATGAACGGTCACCAAGTGGGGAGGTGTCAAAAGCAAAGATGAAGAAGCAGGTTAGGCATCCATCTGGTGGGGACACCCATGCAGGAGCTGTGTTGGAGCCCCACCATGGTCCCACACCCCAGTTCTTCCCCTTGCAGCCTCCAGACACAGCCCCCTCTCTTAAATGTTACCTGAGAGCTGTCACGTTTAAGAGAAGCCAGCCCCAGGCAATGGCATCTCCAATGCTTTTTAGCTGATAGGGATCACAACAACTGATTTTGTAGTAGTCCGTGGGTGTGGGTGTCTTTATGTGCACAAGCACAACAATGGAGGTTTGATAACACTGTTGTATGAAACAAGAGCAGCCTAGGTTATTTGTTACCAAAATAAGTAGCGAGAAAGAATATTTACTTGTTATTAATTGGAATACATAAAAAATGGTCCTTCCTTTGTAAAAGATGCTTAACTTTCTCTTAAGCAACCCTTTTTCTGCTCAGCTTGAAGTGCATGCATTGATGCCAGTATGGGGGCTTGGGTTATTTTGTAGGCACACGAGTGCAGGACAGCTTTAAAACAAGGAAATACCTCGTGTGTGATAAGAGGCTTCCATGTGAGAACCTGGGCTGAGGCCAAAAGAGGGGCTCAACATTTTGTCTCTATTTAAGAGCCATCCCTTTCCCAAGTGGCAGAGGACAGCGTTCCTCCCCCCTTGCATCCATCTCTGCATGTATTATTCTGTGCACCCTGATGAGCATCTCTCATATGATGGGCTGCTGGTGCTGCAGTTTTTGAAGATAGATGGCCAAATCCTCTGTCGGAAAGGACCATACGCAGCATCCCTGAGCCAGCCTAAATTATCCATGCCTCGCTGGGAATCCTGCACATTAATGGAAACATCTGGGTAGTTTTGCCATCCAAAAAGTAATGGTTATTTAATAGTGTAAATCTTTTGCCTGGCATTTATACTTCAACACCCGCAGCAAGTTGGTAAATAAAACCTCTAACACTTCAAATTAAACTGTGCTCAGCTAATTGCGTTCAAGATGTTTAACAGCTTTGTTGGTGCTCATTAAATAATACTTGATTCCTGGGAACATGTTTGTTCAGTGTGAACCTCCTTTGTACTCTCACAGTATTTTATGCTCCTCTTGAACCTGTGACAGGTTCAAGGGAAAGACTCCCAGTTATGCAGGCAGATAAGCAAAATCTTTGCATTATGACTCCTAAGCATCCCTTCTTGCTTCCATGCTCTTTTCCCTCTACTTGTACCTTTCACTCCACAGGGGTAAGCCAGCAGGGATGTGGAAGTATTTTGCCCTGTGTTCAGACCCAGTAGTTGGGTTTCCTCTGCAGAAATCAGTGGGGCATTACTCAAAGAGGTGCTGCCTGCATCCTCCCTGGTGTGCTGCTGTCAATAGACCTGGGGGGCTACATAAACAAGGAAACCAGCAGACCTTGAAACCCAAAGTAACATCCAGAGAAGAAATTAAGCAGCCCCACAGGGCTGCTTAAAAATTTCGATGATGGTTGTGATGCCAAAAGAAAGGGTGAGTCGATGGAGAGCACACTGGGCAAGCCTTGGGCCAGCCGGTGGTTTTCCCAGGGATGGATCAGGAGCACCCCCTCCTCCATCACTGCACTGCAGCTTGCAAAGGGCAGCATTTTTGGTGCAAAGTCCTCCCTCTTTGCGGCTGAAACAGGCTGTGCAAGATTCCAAGGTTATGACTTAATCCCATGCTATCAGGGTGATAGTGTTGGGCCTCAGTTCCCCATTTACAGCTTACACAGGACAAGGAAAAAAAAGAAAAAAGAGAACAAAAGAAAAAGCGAGACCAAGAAAGCAGATAGCACTGCTCCTGAGTCAATCAAACCCTCCTGACAGCTAATCTCATTTTAGCTGTGTGTTGTTGTTTCATCAAAGTCTCCCCAAGAAAGAGAGGAGCAGGTGAAACCCTTGTCTCTGCTCCTGCCTGCAAGGGGTCTCTTTGCTTATCAGCCAGCACTCAGAGGATCAATCCAGAGCAGCTGAATTATCCCGGGTGCTGAGAGACAGCCCTGATAAGGACTTCAAGGCACACTCTCAGGATGCTCCCCAGCCTGCCTTGTTCTGCCTGATTCAAATGTCCAAGAGAGAAGGTTTCCTTTAACAGAGGACAAAATGACTGACCTAAAATTTTGGGGAGAGAGGAGCGACAGCAAGTTGACCCGCTGCGTGTGGTACCCGAGGAACTTTCTTTCTCCTCCCTTTCTTTACAGATTTTTCCCTGTAGAGGTTGTGTTCGCTTTAAAAATGAGTGTTCTCTGATTGTAGCAAAAAAGATTTGATTTTCCTGATATTTTAGTAGATGAGTAAAAACTATGTAATAATACACACATCCATGAGATTTATACCTCCAGCATCACCTGAATGATGCTCTGGGTGTGCTAATAAGTTACATTTTCTAATGTGGGCTGGTTTATTCCCAAACTTTTGTTTCTCTCGTGATGTAACCTATCCCAGAGCAGAAACACAGAAAAAAGATAGAAATGGATGGGTCTGACAAATGTTTCATATGGCATCTGAGAAAGTTGGCTATCAGAGACAGAAAAGCTTTCTGCTAACAGTTGTGCAAGCATTTCATTTCTTCTCATCTCTGCTGGGTAGAGCTAGGAAGAACCTCATTTGGTTTTTAACCCACCCAAAGCCCTTTTTATGAGTTAGAAGGTCTGCATATAGCCTTTTTGCCTGTTTCAGGCACATGTGTTGATATATAAGATGCCTTTATGTGGTTTATTTTTCTTTTTAATATTTTTTTTCTTAAATTAGATATGGAAATGTAAGAGTGTTTTGGATTTGGCTTTTTGTGTCTTTTATTATGCGATGATGCCATCGTGTGGACGTTGCTAGGAGTGAGTTGGAAACCACACCTAAATCATATCCATGTTTGTAAGTCCTGTCACCCACAGCAGGAGGAGGTTTTGTGGGGTGGAATTGTGGAGGATCTGCCATTCACACTCCCTGTATTTCAGGTGGGGTCCTCTCTAGTTTGATCCTGTGGCTGCTCTTAGCAATTATCACACATATCTAGAACTATACTTTACTAGAACAACTATCTTCTATTTCCATTTCAGCTGAAAAGCATCCAGCTCATGTGCTCTGCAATCACCCACAGGGAAGTAGCTAGAGGCATTAAGAGCATCTCAATTCCTTTCCTCATCCTCATTTACTCCTCACCTGGATTCACATGACAAAGTGGACACACCCTTGATAAGAAGGTGATATGGTAAGCCATTGGGATCTTGTGTAGGCCCTTAGAGAGCTCTGGAAAGGATGCTTTTGTGTCTCCTAGTGCAGAGGGTTAGTGCTGTTAGACAGTTGTGCTACCCTCTTGTTCTGCCTGGGAAGGGGCTCCTGGAGCCAGGAAAAGGAAGCCACTCTAAAGCTTCTCTCCAGTTCTTGTCCCATTAGAAAAGGAGAATATTGCCTAGTTTTTGGGACTGATACCAAGGAAGTCTCCAAGAGTTCACTCACAGAAAACCCTGTGTCCGGCCCTGAGAGCTGAAACAAGGCTGGTAAAGCTGGGGAACCACCAATGCTTTGGGGATCGCAAAGCAAAGGAGGAAGATGTTTCTGGACCAAGGCACAAGAAATGGGTGAGAACTGATTGCATGATTCCATTATTCTAATGTCGTTAAGGTTGAACCTGTCCTGTATTGACTTGAGCCACAAACTTGGTTAATAGTTGCTGCCTTCACCAAATGCTTGGGGTTTTATTGTAAAAAAATGACTGAGCTGGTGCAGTTGCTTTCAAATCCCTTCTGTTCACTGAAAAACAGAACAGCAGAGCCCTAAACTGGCTCCCTTTCATGTTGTGATGTACTGAATCTATTTATCACTCTAAGACTCAGCAAGCCAAAACTCTGTGATCTCCTAGCAAATAATTTCCTACCCCTCTACTGATATACGTATGTAGCAGGCAGACGTAATCTGATTTTTGTTGAATTACCTGTGTGTGTTACTAAGAGCAAAAACCTTAAAGCAATTGTTGCCTTGTTGAATTGCACATAACCTATTCATTTGCTTGCTTGTCTGAACACAGATCCTTAAAAGTATTTTGGGTGCTCATCACTCGCCACTTTCAACACTTTCAATATCTAATGACTTTGTATGTTTGTTTTCTACAATACGTTTTACTTCTGAGCTGTCACTAGATGAGTAAACTTTCATGAGTGTTTGGTTCTTGCTACCGATGTGTTTAGGTAACCAAAAAAACTTTAGTTTCTTTTCTGCAAGCAGTGCATGGTGTGATGTGTTGATTTGCCGTCTTGGGAGCCTTCCCATGTCTCTAACTCTAAATAACCTGGTGATGCCGGAGCCAATTTTTAACAGGCAACAAAACAATCAGGACAAAAATTTCTTTATGATTTGTTGCCCCTGAACCAAGAGAAAGCAGCTAAATAAACCCCTTCACCAGTCTATCTGCATTCTAAAGCTCCTGCTGTTAATTTTGAGGCTTATTTTACATAGTGTATGGAGTCACCAGAGTTAACTTTGCTCTGTGGAGTTTCTTGTGATTGTTTGCAAAGGGTGTTGTGGCATGTGAGGAATTAGTATAAACTTCGTTGATTGAGATCAGACAAGTTGTAGGAGCAGATATCACTCAGACTTTGGGTGTAGAGTGGGGTATTTGCCCAGGAAGGGCAATGAGGGGAAAAAAAAACAGAGGAAAATGCTTGTACTTGCTTTGAAAATGCGACTATCTGGTTTAAACAGAGTATGGGGACGTACCAGGAAGGTTATAAGGGAAGGACTGATACAGGCCACCTACAGCAGCCAAAGAGGTGGCTGTGGCAACAAGAAGTGATTTGATTCACCCAATACCAGCAGAGACAACAACAGACAGATGGCTGTGCTCTTTGATTAGATTAGGGCTACAATTAGATGCAAATTAAAAAATAATAGGGAACGTTAGAAATCATTTTTCTGCAGTATTCTGTTTTTAGAGCTGGCCCAGCAAACCCATATTCTCCTAAACAGGCTTCTTGTAGGTTAGGGCTGGCGTTGCCTGGGGGTGTTCCCCACCAGGAGCTTGTGTATGGCCACTCTGTTTTGGAGAGTGCTCATCACTCATGAGGAATGAGAGCAGAAGCGATGCAGAAAGCTAAGGCACGCAAGACCTTTCTTCAGTCACTTTAGAATGCTTCATTGCTCCACTTACGAAATTAATTTAAATGAGCAATTAGGGCCACAAGCCAGAATAAGAGAATGGTTAAAAAACTGTCTATAAGATGTAGATGTATCTCAATCCATATGGCTGGATGATACCCTTCCTGGAGTAAGTAAGGATTTGAGGTGATCTCTGAGTTGATGGGATTTACCTTCAGGGACTGGGGACAGGCTCTGTCCCTCTGCTCACCTGTCCCTAACAGGAAAAAGAGGAGGTTCAAAGGAATTGTAGATAAGTCTGTGTAACTTTGTTTGCTGGAAGAAATAAATGCATTACATACTTTGCAGAAGTCTAGACAGTAATAAGAAGATAGGAAAGAAATGGATTTATCATGTTTGACTTATATCAAACTGACCTATTTTTTTGTATGAAGTTATACTTGACTCAAGGAGTGAATTTTTATGGGGTTATGATGGTGTTCTAACTGATATTCTGGTAAGGAAGCTCATGATCATAATTTGCAATGCACAGTGAAGCTGGTTTATGCTCTTCCCAGAGACTCAGCTGCAAGGGCATGAAGCTGGATGGAGGCACTCAGTGGGGGATTGGCCGTACTTGGTGAGATCCTCAAGGTGTGCTGGGAGAGTGCCTGACCCCATGCCACTACAGTCATCAGGGGTGAGCCAGTGTTTTCCTACCGCCTGGGTCAAAAAAAAGAGTTTTTAAGTACTGAAAGACCTGCTGAAATCACACTGAAAATCTTGGCACCTGGCATAGAGTTAGGGAGATTAATGACAGAACTGGCTGTAACTGCAGACCTCTTGAGGCTTCTTATCTCAGCATGTGGGACAGCACCACAAGAGGTCACACATGGCTTTTATGGTTGTGTGACAGGCCAGGACCATGCCTATAACATGCATTTGGGCCTGAATGTGGTATTGCAGCTGAAAACAGTCCCAGCTGCTGCATATCCCTACAGTCTCTCTTCTGCTCTGAGGTGCCACCAGCTAGGACCTGTTGATAAGTATGTTGCAAGCCATGGTGGCCCATCTGTTGTTCCTTCAAAGACCCCACCTGCCTCTCCCTGTTTCAAAAACCCCTCAGTGTGTCGCCCCGTGACACCAGAGACCAAAAAGCCTCAACCTGCGACCTCCATGGCCATCTGGTCTGTAGTCCTCCAGGAACAAGTCCTACTTGGGGTGGTGCTGTGGTTGGTGCAAGGCAGAGAATTACCACTTACTGACTGCCAGGACAAAGATGGCAAAGATACCAATCACCTGCCAGAGGCGCAGCCCCCAGATCACCACCGTCTCTGAAGTGACAGGGTCCGGTTTCTTTTTTGGGGGTTCTGTGGTGGCCTGGGAAAGAGGGAGAAAAAAAAAAAAAGAGAGAGAAATTTTGAAAGGGTCCCTCAAACAGTCAGGAAGATACCAGCAGCACAAGAGATGGTGGACCCCAATTTACTGGCCCCCCAGTTTTAAAATCTTTGAGGAATAGAGACTTAACTAAAGAGCTTGTATCTAAAGTTCTGCTGGCTATTGAGTGTATCTTCAACGTCATGGGAGTGTCTGGGTCAAATAGCCTTATGGATAGCTGCTTTTGGCAGAAGAAACTTATCTGGAGTGACCATTTAGATGGATATGGGACAAGGACCTGATGGAGTCCATAGTAGCTAAAAGTTGGATAAATGAGGACCCTAACTCTTGTTGCAGACTCAGTCCTTCGTTCTTGTGTGCCTCAGTTCCTCATCTCTGAAATGGGGTTGAACATGTTTCACAGGTGTGTTAAGAGAACAGGTTGTCAGACCAACTCATGTGGTCCCAGTGCAGCGATGATATGGTAGGGTCACACATATCATTTATTCTCTTGCCTTATGGCTTAGAAAATCAGAGGTTAACAACCTCTTGCTGCTAATGAGCTTCATGTTGTGATGTGTTGTGGTGCAGGAAATCAGAGAGTTAAAACCCGCTCCTGACCTTTCAGGAGGGTTGTTAGCAAAACACCTTCATTGCCTCCTATCTGAATGTAGGACCTGATCTGCATTGGCAATAGCCTTTTGATAGAAGCTGAAAACACTTCAGTTCTAAAAGAAATGTCTCCTAAACAGGCACATCTGATTCCCTGCTGTGCCCTTCCCTTCTTAGCCCATGAAAGTGCTGTTAAAACACAGCTGTAATGGAAACCACAGAGTGAATTGGAGCTGGAGCTGCTCTCCAATTACTTGCCTATTTCTGCAATACAAACCATATTTTAGTCTCTTCCTAATGAAGGATGCTTCCCGCCGTGTCTGGAGTGCTTTGTCTCCCAGGGGCACCAGATTCAGAATCCATCTGTGGTGAATAAGATTGTTGTCTGAGCTTGTCTCTTCTAAGCTGCCTTGGCCACAGCTCATTGCAATTTGTGACGGCCACCCTTCTTCCACAGTGCAGGGACTGGCCATGGGGCACCCGGTGGTTAAACACCAGAATCTCTACAGGTGAACTGAGGGTCTGGCCAGAGTGGTGTGGTCTTGTGGAGGCCTCTAGGACAATCAAAGAGGTAGGAATCTGTGACACTCAACACTGAAAGATCTCCCTTTTCTACTTCTTATGAAACATCCAGCAACGAAGAAAAGAAATTGGAGCAGCTGGGGTAGACAGAAGCCCACAAACTTGAATATAAGAAGTTCCACCTAAACATGAGGAGGAACTTCTTTACTTTGAGGGTGGCAGAGCACTGGAATAGGCTGCCCGGGGAGGTGGTGGAGTCTCCTTCTCTGGAGACATTCAAACCTGCCTGGACAAGTTCCTATGGGACCTGCTCTAGGTGGACCTGCTCTGGCAGGGGTTGGACTAGGTAACCTCCATGTGATTCTGTGACTCTGTGATCTTCCCCTAACTGCTGCACAATTTCTGTAGAAACCTCCACAGAGTTGGAAAAAGTAGTAAGCATTATTTTGACGTTTAAATGTTTTCCAGACTAAGTCATGAAAGAATGATAGACAAGCTCGTAGACTAGTAAAAAGATGGAGAAGATGTAAAGAGACAGAAAGGTCAGGGATGTGCTGACATATTGAGTGCTACTGCAATTGTGTGCCTCAATAGGAGGACATCCTGAGATTCTGGATCAATGTAGAAGCATCAGTAGCAGAATGGCTAATGATTGGAGCACTTGCTACCAGTTTATGGACAATTCTGGAGGAAGTTGTGGATGCAGATCAGCATAACCCTAAACAAGGCTGAACTTGCATTGGGGGGAAGAAACAACGAGGTTAAAGATCTCTGCCACTTCTCTTGTTTTCACAGAAGCTCTTGTTGTGAACTCGTATGTAAAGTAGTAAAATATTTTTCTTATTTAAGAAAAAGTGCGAAGGGAAAAAGTATGTAGAATCATGACTGTTCATTTAGATAGTTTTGTTTATTCACTGTAACTTTTCCTTACATTATTAGAGTGACTTTTGAATGCTAGGGCTGAAGCGTGCAGTGAAATTACTGTAGTGTAATGGTCAAGCTACCCCACTTTACAAATTATCACATACAAGCTGATCTATGGCACTGGGATGCAGCAGCAGATGTCTAAATTTGCATTACCCCACGTGCTGATCAGACAACATGTCCAAACTTTTAAGCAGGATGAAGATGCAACACTAGCCCACATCTGATCCTCTTAGCTTTTGGAAATAACACATAGAGTGGGGAGGGGGAAAAAAAACATCTTAATGAAAGTAATTCTTAGTAACTTCAAGAAACTGGAGCTGCTGATTTGTGCTTGGAAATAAATGTCAAGATTTGGAGCTGTTGATTTGTGCATGGGAATAAATGTCAAGATCCAGAGTTACTGATTTGTGCTTGGCAATGAATGTCAAGATGACAGAATGATTGGATCAGGGACAAAAGGAAAAGATGCAAGGAGGTGAAACAAAGTTGGAGCCAAGGCAGGACCACGTTCATGATACCCTGGCCTCTCTCCTGCTGTATTTCCCACCATGGCAGGTTCCCCCAGATGTGGAGGCACAACTTCTGCTTCCAGTGAAGACTGGACTAGACCAAAGACTTGGTCCCCAAGCCCTGCTGGGTGGCATGTCCCCAGATGTGGCAGAGGCTGGCCATGGCTCCCCATCCCAATGGGTCTCAGAGTTGCACTGTGTGCAGGCATCCATCACCTTTGCAGCTTCTCCAAGTGCCCATCAAGGACTGGGAGAAGGAAAAGCTATAAGGAGCTGGATCTGAACTGACATTGGACACTCAGGGCTGTAAAACATCTACTAAACCCCAAAACGTTAAATCATTTCCAGGCAAGTTGCGTTTTTAGGTCAGAACAGTTTGACACTGGTTCTTTTAACTAGAAAAAAAAGAATAATCTATATATATAAAAAATCATGTTGGCTTTGTTTCTGATTCATCTCAGGCAGGCAGAAACTGTCAGTGGGGTTGGTGGGGGAAGCAGAGGTATTATCCCCAGTGGAAAAGGAGATAGGTGCTGAAGACAGGAGTTTTATTCGCTCCATTAAGCAGCAGAGAAGAAAAATTGTAAAAGACATGGCTTTTCAAGGTCCTCTTTGTCTTTTATTTTTTTTTTTTAATGTTCTTTCTAATTAGACTTGACTGGTGTTGCTTTGCCTGCAGCACGGCTGGGCCTTGAAAAACTAACAATGTTTATTCCTAATTGCATTTGATTACACATATCTAAAGGCCACAGATGGTTTGGGAGGACGGAGCTTTAAATAAATACACGTGCACACTCTTTCCCTTCCCCTTCTTCTGAGTAACAAGAAGGAGATGGACAATGTGACAATGGACCCCCACGTAGGCAAAACTTATCTAGTGAGGCCATCAAAATTCTCTGCAGTGGTGGGGAAAACCTGGCACAGTCCAGATGCAGCACTGAAAATACAGTAATGATAATTGATCTGTGGCTTCACAGGTCAAGGGCCAAGTTAATTGGCTTATGTATTTAGGAAAAACCTCATGTTTTTTTCCTGCCTGGACCGGTTCATGGTCCTGTGAACAGCCGTTTCAAACTGAACCCTGATGCCTCTTTTCCTCTGAGAACGGCAGCAGTCACTCAACAGCCTCTTTAGCACAGCTGTAGCATTTCGGATAGTTGTTTATTAGCAGAGAAAATAGATTTATTTATAGATGCAATCTCTCTGCAAGTAATGAAAGTGCTCTGATAACATGTTGAAGCTTTTCCTTAGTGTTTACGTGGGTTTGGGTCTGGGAGGCTTCAGTGACTTTGTACCATGTCTCTGTCCCTCCCTCTTGAGCCTGTCTCCTCAGACAGACTATGGCAAATTTTCCAGAATATAGCTTTTATAATTTTCTATAATATTTTGAATCCAGCTGACCTGAAACGCTGGTATCTTCCTTAAAGATGCCGTTCTTAAAGTGAACACTTACTTCAAATTGTGGGTGTTGCTTGTGTATGTCTTCCTGAACTATTATTTTCTTGATTAACTCAATAGCTGACAATAAGAAAAACAAATCTATGCATCCACATGGGAAATCACCCTCAGGAGTCCACTATAACTACTCAGTAATTTTACCTGCCTTCATTTAAACTACAATCACATATGAGTATTTTTAGATTATTGCATTGAGCTTCACATCCATCACGTTCACTTGGAGGCTACAAATGAGGGTTATTGTCCCTGGAGTCCAACTATATTGAGCTAAGTGTAGTATGAACTGAACTCCACTTAACACCCTGTGTAGCAAATACATAATTTGTCTGTACAGCAATTTGAAAGTGAAAGGTCTTGGGAAACATCTGAGAGCTTTTAATTAACCCCTCTTTTTTTTTTTTTTTTTAATTAAATGGCCTTCAATTAATCTTGCAGGGATCTTCTTGCCCTACTCCATCAGGATCTGTCTTTGCTCCACTGAAGCTATTCCTAACTAGTAAAAAAAAGATTAGCGTATTTGTTTGTTGGGGTTTGGTTTTGTTGTTTGTTTGTTTTTTTTTTCTTTTTGTTTTCTTCATGAGGAATGCAATATATTTGGGGCCAGAGCACTCTGTGATAACCCATGATGTTGATGGGTCTAAACTCTGCCAGAAGAAGATGGACCTCTCCTATAAAACAGTGGGGATTGCAAAGGCCTTTTTTCAGACTATTTATTTTTCATATTTGTCTTTATTTGTCCAGCCTGATTCCCTCCTATAGGTACCTGCAGACAGGCAGAAAAGTTTATAACAAAGGAGAAAAACCAGGTAAATCAAATGAGGGCTGGGAAAAGGAGAGGAATGAGAAGATAATTATGTCAATAGGAGTTCAATAATGAACCATATGGGGATGACTGGAAAAATATGGTCTGTTCCAGCTGGTTTATCAGTCCTTAGTATCAATTAAGTGGCTCAAATAAGCATAGAGGTTCCCATTTGCTTTCCCAAAGCAAAGTCCTAACGGCTTTTCTGTTATGCTGCAGAGTAGACTATTTCTTAACCTGATTACAAAACAGTCATAAAGCATTATGGTGCTAATTTTCAGCCCTGGCCCAAAAGAGAGTGAATCGAAGAAGTGATGGGGTTTATGTTGGCCTTTATGAGAGAAAATTTCTGATCTAGATGCACTGGAAATGTTGATGTTCCTCCATTCCTAACTTGTCCTAATTCTGGTTCCAGAGCATCCCTTGGGCATGTTGAAGGTCTGATGGGCAAAAGCAGCAGCAGTAGTATGAACTGTGTTATCACCTCATCCAGGTTTACCCAGTACCAGGGTAGTTTGTTAATCCTCAAACAGTTAATTTTCAACCTGACAGACTGAGAATCCTTCCAAAAGGCCTATGAAAGAGGAAAGCTTTTTGTCAATGCAATTAGATTCAATATTCAGAGGCTTTTAGTGCCTCTTTGCTACCAAGTGGAAAGTGCACATGAATCTGAGTATTTGAAAACATTTAAACACTATTAAACAAGAACATAGTCTTGTTTCTTTACTTCTCCTTACCGTGTGGGATATTTTTTTCTGATTTTGGTGGGGTGTTTTTTTTTTGAGCTCATTGAAATGCTCAGGTGTCCGGCCCCTTTGACCTTCTCTCTATTTGCTGAGGTGGGCTGGCTTAGCATAAATTGAATTATTCAAGATAGCTGCATTCTATAATTATTTGAAGAAAAAAGTCCTTGCAGAGCTTTGGAGCAGCCTGTAATTCATCTGCTTTTAGAAATACAGAAACTGACTGTTCTTCTAATCTCATTTTTGGATAACTGGCAGTTAACCTGCCACACAGCTTGTGTTTCCAGATGAGATTTGCTCCTTCTGATGTGTTATAATAAGAAGTAGACAAGTTTTCGAGAAAGTCTGGTATAAGGAAAGCAGACCATAAAATGACACCTGTTTTATAACAACTTTCATAGTTTTGCCATTTATCTTCGTTTTGCTTTGGTCTGAGGATGGTTCCTGTAAAGCATGAGTCTGTGAAACATAATGAAAGGGAACGTCTTCCTGGTGGGGTGGATGCTGTGTCTGCACGTCGCCCTGGCTCCGGCGAAGTGTGATTCACAAAATGTGCTCTGTAAGAGAAAGTTCTGCCTCACTTGTCACCTTGAGAGCTGCTATGGGATGAGCAGCGTGGAAAAAATGTGAAAAATGTCTACAGCAAAGGGCGTATGAGCGTGTAAAGGAGTTTAAGGTTCCTTTTTGCCTTGCTGGGGATGTTATATTGCAGTCAGATAGCATGGGTTGGTAGACCCATTTGAAAAATCCTGAATTAAGTAAATTTTAAATGAGACAAAAGAAATTTGGGGCAGAAGATGGACCACAGGGTCTGTATGAACTCAGCACATTTGTCGTTGTCTCTGACATGTTGGTGATGAACTGCTAAAGTCTGCAGACCAAAGGCTGTGGAGATCAGCCCTGGCTTGATGTGAGGCCAGGTGAGAGGCAGGGCAGCCAGGGAGGCAAAGTTTATAAAATGTTGGGGAAAAAAGTCTTTTCTTATGCTAGTCCATTAGTACCCTTAACACAGGCGTGATACACAGATGTATTTTTCAAGCTAAAACCGGGAATCTGAGCAAAGCAAGTTCTGCTGCCAGAACACATTGGCACCGTAGCTCTGGGGCTTTGACCCTGGACCAACACAGCAGCTGCCTCTAATGTGGCTCAGACCTTAGGAAAAGTGATGAACAGGTTGAAAACGGCGGGGATGCCAAATTTTTGGCAGCTGTATTTCTGTCATTCCAGATAGGATTCTCGCTTCTGAAACTGCTGGCAATAAGTTATAACTATTACCAGGGCATAGTCTTGGGTTGTGAAGCTGTTCATCGCTCTTGGTTCATCCCAGCCTTGCTGAAGGGAGCTGGGGGCACAGGGGCACATAGTCATCCTCAGGGGAAAGCTCTGAAACTGAGCTGTGGGTGAGGAACATTACCTCAAAAGTTTTGGCTGAACCAGAGGAAATGCGGGAAGGCAGGAGAAGAAAAATGCAGCCCAGATGTTTGTCTTGGGCAGGTACATCCAGGGGCAGGATCCAGCCGGGTCATGCCTGGATGACCTGTGCCTCTGATGTGGGGCACTTGTTGGACACACAATATCGGGCTAGAAAACACTGTGCTGTGACTTTGGCCCTTTGCATTGGGCCGAGCCCTCTTTCGGGCTCAAAGAAGCTCTTGAATGGTGATTGTTCTTAGCAGTAATTATTGGTGTTGTAAAAGCGCCTTCCTTCTAGTGCTAGGCCTGCAGAAAGCAACAAATATCTCCCAAAGAAGCCTCGAACTCCTTGGAGCCACCTTAAATCCCCTGCTCTCTGCCCTACCTGGCCCCCTTGGGTAAGAAGCCTGGGAAAAAAAAACAAAAAACCAACCCATGATTTCTGGACACCCCCCGACCCCTCAGCGTGTAAAGCAAGTTGCTCCTTACCTCGATTAACTGTGCCACGGCAGCTCTCGAGCAGGACAAGAAGAGGGAGGAAGACCTCGCCCAGGAGAGAGGATGCTGCAAGGGTGGATGCCACGCCATCTTCTCCTCCCGGTATCTCTCCGACTTCTGCGCCGTAGCCCAAAGCAGGGGAGGTTACGAATAACCCAGCCAGCTCTCGGCAGCGGTCAGCATTTACCAGAAGCAGTCGCGTGCTGTCCTGGCCCTTCTTTACTGCCTTCCTTTCGAACCCAGCAGCCACAGAGCTGACGCCGGGGAGTCATTAATTAATTAGACTGGTGTCGCTTACAGAGTGCTCTGCTGCTCCTCAAGCCCAGGCTTTGTGAAGGGGGGGACGCAGGGAGCACGGCAGCGCTCAGAGCTCTTGCCGCTCCCCCAGAGGAAGGAGATTCACTCATTAAGACCCTGGCTTTAGCTTTTTTTTTTTTTTTTTTTTCTTAACAGCTGCCTGACTGATTCCAGCTCCCTTGTTCTTGTTTTTTCTCCTGGCCTGTTGAGAGAATTCTCTTCCCCTAATGAAAAAGGGCTGTAAGCCAAGATGATGCATCATCAGCATCAGAGCTCCCCTATGCTAGCAGACTCTGGTGTTACTAGACATGATTATTTGACATCTGGGGATGTTAAAAGCATCTTTCATCCCTGAAGGATCTTGTGGATGTGTTGTTACAGTCTGCAACTTCACCCTGACTTGTCTCTGAAGGAGTTGAAGAAAACTAGGAAGAGCATGCGCATAGGAGGCTGTAGAAGCTAAAGCTGCAGGGCCACCATCTCCAGCTCGGCTCTGCTCGAGGGGCTCAAGGAAATTATTGGAATCCAATGGATGGGGAATGCACAGCTTGAGGGGGTTGAGGGAGCGTGGGGCTCTAATCTGGGCCACCCTTCCATCAAAGAGCAAGCAGCCTGGAGAAGCTGTGGCTGCCCCATCCCTGGAGGGGTTCAAGGCCAGGTTGGATGGGACTTTGAGCAACCTGATCTGGTGGGAGGTGTCCCTGCCCAGGGCAGGGGGGTTGAAATTAGATGGTCTTTAATGTCCCTTCCAACCCAAACCATTCTATGATTCTACAAAAACCTTCGGCCACAGAGTGAAAAACAGGGTCAGGAGGAGAGTGACTGGATGAACCAGGTTTACTAAATTCTCCCACGCTCAAAGCAATTTCTTGTAGTATTCTTTACTGGGAGAAGGCCAGGATTTTAGGCAAGAAAACAAATACTGAGATCCAAGAGAATCTTGTCGCTTCTGCTACTGTGTTCTAGCACTTCCAGAGAACTAAGCACAGTTTCAGGAAAGAAAAAAAAATATCCCCATAGCAAATGAATATTTTACAAGCTGCAATAGGCAGGCCAGCTTTAAGGTTTGCGTTACTGATTAGATTGTGAGGATTAGAGGAGGGCGGGACGATGCCAACGGGTGCGTTGCTGCGGAGGAAAAGCAGCTATTCGCTTCTCTGCCGCGTTCGTGCTCGCTGGGGGCTTAGACGGGGGCTGTTTGCTGCGTGAGATGGTGGGGAAACTACCCGCTCAGGAAAAAAAATTCAGTGTAAGAATGGGGTGCAGTGGAAAGGGAATACGGGATGCTGTGTTAGGAGGTCTCAGCAGCAGACAACAGACGGTGGCAGCATCGAGGCAGGGAATTATGCATCTGCCTCAGAAGCTGTGCAGCTTGGTCCTCTTTTCCCCAACGTAAATCCGGTCCTGGGCTCTGAGATCCCAAGCAGTGATTCTTTGAGCTGGTTTTAATGTTTTTCAGCTTGATTTCTTAAGGAAATGGGGCTTTTGGACATGATATTTTCCTTGCCATTCCCTTCCCTCCTTCCCGCCTCTGGAACTCTAAAGCTTTGATGTTTTAATTCAGCTGAAATAGGCCAAGGGATAAAGGTCTGTGAGGTGTTGAATTTCTGTGCATTTCCATTAAAAAAGTGCGCCACTGGGTAGAAAGTTAAATCAGTTGTAGACCCCGTGGAAGGAAGAAGGACAATATGTGAATGATTCTTGCTGGACACACCAGGCAGAGATGCTACAACCAGCCAAGCCCTGCGGAGCTTTGATTTGTGCCCGCACCTTGCTAGATATGGGGCATAAATCCACGGTGAATTGGGCTGCCAGTCCTGCTGCTTATGGGACTGTTTCCTTTCAGAAAACATTGTCAAAGAACAAGTCTGCTTAAGAAGAACTTGTGGAAATGCACCTGCCGTGCCCTGGGTCAAACACAGTACGAGCTCCCAAAGCCTCTGGGTTGTTATTTCCCGAGTGCAGTTTATTATTAGTGCCTTGCCCATGGGCTGGACTTCTAACATTGTTCCCATCCTTTTATTCACCTCTCAAGAGGTGTAGTTTTTTGTTGTTTTATTTTGGTTTTTAATGCCCTGAGTAAGTGGGACTGTGACTTTCCTGCAGCTGATGGGGATCCATCTCCTCTTCGTGTGCTTACAAACCAAGCCTGCCAAGGCATCAAACCACTGCTGGAAAATATTTGTGCCAAAAGCTATGCAGAAATAGCACAAATGAACCTGATCTTTTTTTTTTTTTTTTTCCCAACCTCCAGATTTCTCATTCTATATATGGGTCGCTGAAGTGGAATGCCTCCTCTGGTTTTCAGGGAAAAAAAAAAAAAAGAACAGTAGATTTCTACAGACTCCAAACCTTTCAGCACTTTGTAACTTCATTTCAGCTTCTTTCCTTGAGATAATTTCAAAATACCTGGAGTAGGTCAGTGCACAGTCTCCTGCTGGGATTTTACGTTATCAGATTTCATGTTATTCCTTTGAGGTTTTCAGCGTTGTGGTTTTATTATTTTCTTCCTTTTAAATTTTCTTTCGTGACAAGGAGGTCAAACAAACTCTTTATATACAAGCATCTACTTCTAATTTGATGACCTGACTCCTCAAGCTGGATATTTTGTGAATATAAAAAAAAAAAACCAAACAACAAAAAGTGTTGCAAACCTTTTGAATTTAACACCAGTGAGGAAGTGGGCTTTGTAGCAAGAGGGGAAATAGTTGCCTTTTGCCATATACAGCCCCACAAGGATGACCTCTCACCGGATAAGGTTACTCACAGCCCACATTGCACATGCTGTTGTGTACTCACCGCTTAGTGGATGACCACCAATCTCTTAGCGAAACCACGGGCGCTGTTGAACTTGTCAGCTTCCTATTTATAGCTCGGGCCTTTTGCATCCTCTTGGGAAATAAAAGAAATGCGGCTCTTGCTAAACATGTCACCTCGCCAATCGCTGCAGCCCTGGCGCTGCTACGCAAAAAGCACGGCAATAAAGTTTGGGAGAACATTTGGGAGAACATCTTGAACTCTGAGAGAGTTTGCTCAGTGCCCCAGGGGTCAAACAACCGAAAGGGGATGTGGCTCTTTCCTGCCTAATCGCCTCCCCCACCTTGGGGCTTCTTTGCTCTCTGCTTGCATTTGGAAGGCTGGTCAAATGGATGAAGAGCTGTGGGGGACTCGAGGTCTGGTCTCCTTGGAAATGCACCAAGCGCAGAAGAAGAAAGCAGGGAAGGGAGACCCCTTGCTTTTATTGATATCTGACTAATAGCTGGGCTTTCATAGCAGAGACTTTTAACGCAAACGTCTTTTGTGAGAAGGTTCATGGAGAGAGAAGCTGTGTGTCCCACGTGTGCTCGTGCTCACTTATGTATCACAAAACATGATGGAAATCTGAGACTGGACCGGTGGCTAATTTTTGTGCACGTCATGGCTCTATTACGCTGCTCATTTTTCTGGGTGCACATCGATTCCTTTCCTTCATGGGCTTTGAAACACCTTGAGGCCGCGGTGATGGGCACTGTGCAGGGCTACAGCATTTAGAGAGGGAAATGCCTCTTCACCACGTAGAATGCCTGTTTCTGAATGAGTAGGAAGAAGGCATTTAGGGGAAGGTGGAGGGTCCCCTTTCCTGCCCAAGTGTGGGATCATGTCTGTCCAACCACCCCCAGAGTTTCCATGTCCTCCAGCAATTAGTTTCAGGATTTCTCTCCTCTCCTCACTCTTTCCCCAGAACATCGAGGTCCAAAGTCCATGTGCTTCCTTGCTTTCCTGGGTGTTTGGAGAGTTCCAAGGAGACCAGGCTCCCAGTTCCCCATCGCTTTTCAGCCCAACCATGACCAAAGGGGAAGCAACCTTAGGGCAAGGGAGGAGAGCTGGGAACCAGGAGAGGGGAAAAGCCAGGAGAAGGGAGGAACAGTCCTTCTTAAATGCTTTTAGCTGCAGTTTAATCCCCAGAGCACCATGAAATGGTTTTTCCTTCCTCTTCACAGCTGCCTTTTAGGTATTTGAAGGTTGCCCTCGGTCCCTGCAGGCTGCGGCTAGGAAATCTCCTTAGCAGAAGCACGGAGGCTGCATTTGTTTTCAGCTGGCTCAGTCATAACTTGCCTGCCCTGTGCACCACAGAAGCACGACAAGCTTCCCCACGGAGCTGACGGCAAACTCAGGAACACCCCGAACGCTTGCCTAGAGGGAACGGCAGCTGCATCACCCGTCCGTGGCTGCCGTTTCCCTTTAAATCCTCTAAAAGCCATTCAAGTATTGAGTTGCTCGCTGAAACATTGATGTGGAGACCGGCCAAGCGATGGCAGCCTGCCAGGGGTTTCCATGTCTACCAAGAATGTTTTGCGCTGCACCTTGGGAGGGGAGCATTACTTCCTCGATTTTTTTTTTTTATTTTTTTTTTTTTTTTCTTTTTCCCCTCCCCTTAAAGTGGGTAAATAAAGCAGCTGAAAAGTTAGAGCAGGCAGCTTTCATCACCAGCTCTTTCCGTTCACATGGCTACATATCCTGGCTGACAGCTCAACCCATGGTAAGAGGGACTTTTTTTGCTCAGGTGGTGTTGGGCTGCCGGGAGATGCTACTAAACCGCTATTGAATTAGGTCTTGTGGGAGATCGTGGTCCTGTTGCAAAAGATTTGGCTCTGCCATGATGAAGATCCGGGGGTTAGAGCTTTGGAAACGGGGTGATGGTCAGTGCATGACAGTGTTTCTCTCCAAAGTTTATCTCTTTGGGTATTTTGTAGGTTTAGGAAAGGACACTTCCACGTTTAAGATACAAGAAAGTTTGGGGAGGCTGTGAGGTCAGCAAAATCCTACCATCTCTGCCTCCATAAAACAGGAATGTTGCTCATTTCCTACTTGCATCGTGACAAATAGTCACAAAATCCCTCCCAGGGCGTGTGCTGCGGAAGTGGGATATAATGGTGCGATTCACCTCACCGCTGTGGGACACGGTGCCTTTGTTTCTCCAACACCATGTTTCTGGGCGGTTGGACTTGTTGTGTAGCCGATGTGCCTCGCAGTTGCAGGTACCTTCCAGCCCAGTGGTGCTCATTTGTGCTGAAGGGAAATATTGGATACAACCAACATGGTGCTATGGAAAGGTTGATCAAAGGCAAGGAGAAGGACGTTGATTTCATGTGGCTACAGAAGGAAGGTCACCTCCTCCTGGTTTGCTCTGTCTCCAGGGACAGTGTTGAAGTTACTCTCCCTTGCTCTTACAGCAAAGGTGGGTTGCTGGTGGCCTGTCTGGTCTATGCTGCTATCTCAGTGGGGGATTTGGGAACTGGGAGGCATAGGAATGGGGGTAAGACCGGGCCAAGATTGGCTCTGCTCTTCAGAGTTGCTCATGTGCTGGCTGGCCCTTGTCATCTTCTCCTATGCTGCCTGTCTTTGAGGAGACCTTCCTCAGCCCTCTCAAATCAAATGATGGCTTTCTCAGGAGGTACCCTTAAAACCTATCTGGGTGATGGGGAGGGACTGGTCTTGGCTACACAAATACGTCGTGCATTAAGAAAGAAAATCTAGCTGACTTCTGCTCTCTGTCCTCCTTCAGTGTGTCTCTTGCCTATCTGTAGCTCTGCACCCTTGCTCCTCTTTCATGTCTCCACGTGCCAGATGCCTCTGGCTATCGGATTCCTCCGATCCACCGCCTGCATGCATCTGGCATAGCTTGCCAAGGAGTGGGAAGACGGCCCCAGCATTGCAGCTGGGGTTCTGCCACCCTGCTCAGAGCATTTGGAAGAGCCTTGATAAGTCACTGTCCTCCTGTGGTCAAGCACTTAGACCTCTGTGCACACATCACACAATTAAATACTCGCTTATCTCACTGGTGCTGTTTCTCTCTCCAACTTAGACAAATTTTCACATCATTTTCAGAGCAGAAAGGGTTGTAATCAGTCTGCTACAATGAACGAGCGATATAATACGTTTTTATTATTACAAAGTTTTCTGGAAACTTATCCATCCAACTAACCACGAAAAGGCTCATGGCTTCAGATATGTTTGCAGAGAGGAAGAAGCTGATCTGAGCTGAAAGATGACAGCTTGGTGCTGACATAGGAAAGTGGGGTTTTCTTTGGTCTGTTTTCCTGCTTGGTGGCTATCTGCATGTATAGCAGCTCCTATGGAATTAGGAGTGACTGCCAGAGGCTAGTGTTTGTTTTTCATTTCAGCAAGGCCTTTAGTTAGACAAGCTACCACAGAGCAATAAATAGTTTGGGATCATGAGTCATGTTTCTTTCTTGTAACTAAGTAGGCATCATGGGTTTATTTAAAAAAGGCTTCCTTGTTTCTCTGTGTGTTGTTACTGAAAATAATTCTCAAATAGAGTCCCTACGCCTCTCTTGGACTATTTATTTGTCACTGTCAAAGGTGGCTGCTCTAAGGACTGGGATTTCTCTCTGTTTTGTTCTGCAGAGTAAGAATTAGAATTTCTTTATTGAGCAGTAAACACATTAGTTGTGTAATGCCACGTGTCCCAAATGAGCTTGAGTCCCTGGATATGATGTGGGGCTGGGTGTGATTGCAGAGGTGCCTGGTATCTTCCCAAACTGTCAGTAAACCTTCCAGGTTTTCCAAAGTTTTGAGAGCAATGTAGCACCCTGACCTTTGGAGGGCAGTATGGCTAGATGGACGGGCATCCTGATTGGCTACCTGAAGGTAGAGGCAAGTACCACAGGTCACACGGAAGGTGGCACACCTTGAAACAGTGACCAGCCCCCCCCATGGCCATCTACTTCTCCTGCCTTGGAAACCTAATCTTCTGTGCTCTGTGGGACATGGGGACGATGGGACCAGTTGGTGCAGCTCATGATGCACAGTTTCAGCACCACCTCGTTGTGTCTGGCGTTTGTCCAACGGGCTAAGGAACTGGTACAGCTTGACTAACAGGCACAAGAAGACATGTTACTCTTGGGTACTTTTTGGTCCTTGAATCAGGACCAATGTTTTGTCCTTTATGCTGATGGCCAGTGTGCTCCTGTTTGGTTTTACCCCTTTCCAGCTCTTTTTTACTCTAAAGAGAATCAAGTGCTACCTGGTGAAGGCCATCAGACAACTGTCCGCCCAGGGTCTTGTTGATGCCTTTTGGATGACCTTGTGCTTCTACCCGTTAAAGCAGTTGTAGTGAGTCCCTGCTGGTGGTGGACCTTAAGCAATGCTAAGAACTGGGTCTGCCATAGACCTGGCATGGCATGGACACATAATTAGAGACAGTTCCAGGACCAACTGCTGTCTGACAGAGAGGAGCACAGGTGGGGTGGACTTGCCAAAGGTCAGGTAAACAGTGAGGGAAATGGTATTTAGGTCATCTGGTGGCTCAACTAAGGCTGAAAAAGTCTAGACTGTGCACGCTTCAGGGATTAACTCTTGACTCTTCACACTGAGAGCCTGTGTGGGATCAGTACTGTGACATCTAGTTTACAACTGAGCTCTCTGTCCAGCAGACACTGAGGCTGGCGGTTGTAGGAAGAGTCAGTCTCTTAATTTCGTACGGGGCTTTCCTGCATAAGAAAATGAGTGTGGTAAGGAAAGGTGTTGAGTACATAATACTAACTCTCCTTATGCTTGAATCTGCTTGTCCTGTCTCCTGGCCAGTCTTGTGTTGCAGCCCATCCCTGATCTTGTCTGATTGTCCTCTCTGGACAGGAAAACAGATGCAGACACGTGGCTGTTTGCAGTGAGCACTACCTGAATTCTTCTGCGTATCCTGACATGAGTTTGGAAAATTTCTAGAAGTGCTTAATTTATATACCACTTTACTCTTCAGTTGTTGCTCAGATGAAGAAAACATGTCTGTACCCATTGTTGATCCCAGTTTCTTGTTTTCGGATTGCTCCTGCCTCACATACCTCTCTTACCCTTTAGGGAAAAGGCTTGTGTTGCCTCAGTGAAAAGAACCAGGACAAATTTGATTATCAAGAAGGTTGTGAAACTTCTTTTGCATGAGATATGAATAATTGCACACTTAGCTCCTGTTTCCATGCATAGTTTCCCAATGGCATGCACAAATACTGTGCTTCTGGGCTTGCAAGGCACGAGTTAAAGAGTACATGCTGGGATCAGATGCCCATCTCTACCTTGGAGTCCCCTGGGTGAGTGAGTCTGAGTATTTCAGCTTGTTGCTCCTGTCTGGGGTGGGTGCTGTGTCAGATGGTGCTGGCTAAAGCATAGCAGATGCAATGATGTCCAAGCAGCTATGATTGCCCTGTTACTTGCCAAAGCCTCAGGTGGTCCTGTGGCACGTATGTAGCAAGGCAGCAGAAATATCAAGCTGGTGCTCACTGGGATTATGGGTCTGGTGCCATCTTAGATTTGCTTTGCCTCCTCCATCTCCCAACTCAGTCCTCTTTTACTTGAAACTGAAGTACCTCTGAAATTCTTGGGGTACCTTGAGAAGTAAATGAAGCTGCTGTTTTTTTAAAATAGCTTTTTGGAAGGAAAAGAAGGCTATATGATGCTGAGATTTATGCTAGGAGGAACTATCTTTTTGTTGGAGGGAGGAAAAAAAAATAGTCAATTGTTCTCACATCTTCAAACAGCCTCTAAATGGCTAAGCAGGAGCCGAGGATTCATTGAGTGATGCCGTGGGAATGGAAGGCTGCAGGTTTTTTGCTGCTGCTCTGGGGCCCTGCTTCTGTAACCCCATACAGGAGCTGGTACAGTCAAGGGTATTCTTGTAACTGAGTGAGTCATAAAGCAGCTATTTCCAGAATGGTTGGTTCTTATAACATGGGGTGGTATTGCCCTGGTGATAGAAAGATTGCAGGCCAACAGAGCTGACTCAGCACCACTGGCCCCAGAACTCAAGAATTTGCCTGAGACCTAGTTTCAGCAGAGGAACCTGGACTATAAATAGGCCTTGGTTTAAAAAAAACCCACCAAACTAAAACAAAAACTTCTTGATGGAAAAGAAAATTTCTTTCAGGGAAGCTGTATTTGCAGGAAATTACGAGGGTGGTGAGACACTGGCACAGGTTGCCCAAAGAGGATGTATGTGCCTCCTCATTGGAAGTGTTCAAGGCTAGGTTGGAGCAACCTGATCTAGTAAAAGATGTTCCTGCCCACGATAAAGAGGTTGGACTTAGATATCTTTAAAAATCTCTTCCAATGATTCTATGAAAGGAGACATTTTCTCATGAGGTATAAGTTGAGGTGAGATTTAGTGGAGGTTTCTGTTCTCGTGGGTAAAAACCCTAAGAAGGAGGAGCAAGGTGAACTCCTTCTCTTAGAGTTTTCTCAATCAAACCTAATTTGGTACTTCTAGAGGGGTAAATGCTTTAATTGCTATAGGTGGATGAATGCCAATTTGCTGTGCCATCTATTTAAGGGCAGACCCCTTGGAGCAACATTGTTGGTGCCACTGTGCTCTAGCTGCCTCTCCCCGATCCCGTGAGTGGATGTTTCTAGTGACAGTGTTAAGCCTGGCCTTTAAATCATGTTCCCCAGGGGGACACATGCAAACATAGGAAGCAAAGATTTAAAACTGCAGGAATTAAAAAGATTTTAAAAGCAGAAGAGAAAAATGTAAAGCCTGAACCACCTGATATTTCTTTCTGTAGACAAACAAATGCTAGTAGCATCCCCTAAGCTCCTGGCTAGAAATGATATCACACTCTCTGTATTTAAGATCTGTGGCTGCAGATAGCCAGCAACAATTCCATTAATAACAGTCTGGTCAGATAATGGGAAAGAGACCTAGAGCTGATAGGGATTTCTAAAGACTTCTGTGGAAAACCACTGTGTTTATTTAATAAAAACTGTTAGTAGGAAAAGGTTAGTTTTGAAAAAACTCCAGGCGTAGATCCCTTTTTTTCAAAAAGAAAAGCTCCATCTGTCAATGTCTCCCTGATTTTTTGTTTTGTTTTGTTTCTTTTTTGACAATTGAAAGTCTCTTGGATCTACTTTCTTTTTTTTTTACTTCAAATTAGGAAACCAACAAGTTCCCAAGATCAAAACTGGACTCTTTTCATTTGGGATGATTGGGATTAAAAATTACCTAAAGACATATTTTGCAGATAGGTAAATTTCCACCCTCCCCCCTCCCTCCCCCCCCCCCCCCCGCCCCCGTTTTTTTCCCCAAAATCAAAGCAGGGTGGGGAAACAATTGCAGTATTATGTTTACAAGATGAGAAGCATGTCTCATACACAGACTTAGGTGTTCTTGAAGCATCTGCATTCTCATCACTGTCCTGTCTACTGCAGAAATGTCCTGGACAGTCTTTATCTTAAGCTGCATCAGTCTTTACATTAAGTGAATATTGTCTATACAGTATAGGCGATGGACCACCCTGTGTCTCACCCTCCATGTCCAACCCAAACTTAATCTAGTCTTAAAGGATCCATGTAAAGGTGTCCACAGGTTCCCAGGGCGGATGCAGAGGAATCAGTGGTCATAGTTCTAGGATGGTTTGGTGGTTGCTCAAGTAGCAACAAGTCATTGCCATTTTTCACCCTGTATTTTAAGGTAAAGCAATTCATGCTGTAACCTGTGGCAATCTGGTAGCTGCCACACAATCAGCTGAGTTGGCAGTGCAATGGGGACAGGTTAGACAATAGTAGGAAATATGGAAGCTGAAGGTCTTCCCTCTGTTGAGGACAGCATGTAGGGGGCAGGAATGTGAAGCTGGAGGTCTCAGACCAAAGATCATGACATTTGTGCAAATTCTGAACGCTTCACGAAAACTGAGTGACTGGAAACAGGTTTCTGCTGAGGAAACACAAACGAAAGTAGAAGACATGTCCCAAACCAAACTGTTACACCCCTCTGTGTCATCACAGCTTCACCACAGCTTTACTGGACTGGAGTTAAAAAGAATCATGGGGAGAAAAACCTGAATCCAAAGAATGCACAACAAGCCACTTGACCAAGAATGACCAAGAAACAAGCCACAAAGCTGAGCTTGAGGCCCAGGCCCAACTGTACCCAGTGGTTGAACCAACAGACCTTAGATGTAAGGTGCGCTCTCCAGTGTCCATCTGCCCCAGCGTGGAGCAGAGAGCTCCTGGGCCCTTCACGCAATGCTGCAGGGGAGCTGGAGGTCTCCAAACTTACATGCTCAACAAGGAAATTCTCAACACTGGGACCTCTGAAACCCTCTCCCCTTTCTGGAGAGTAGGCTCTATCATAAGCTGTGCCAGGGAGCAATCTCCATCCACGTAGGGTCTGGAGGCTGGAAAATGCTCCTGGCCTCAAGCACCCACGCAAAGACTTTGAAAGGACTTGAGGTGCCTGTCTGCCATCTAGCCCTTTGTGGGTGAGCATTTAGGATGTGGAAAATGTGCTCATTCCAAATTTTTGGACTGGAAGAAAGAAGGTCTGTAATTTCACCTAAGTTCCTGATCACCAGCTCGCTGACTTCGCAGCTTGCAGAGCAGGTAGGAGGCCGGCAGTGAGCTCATTGCTCGCTCATCCTTTCCATTCCCAGGCTGTGTCCTTCCCTGCTATTGTTCCCCACCGTGTACCAGGATTGCTGCTCTGAGGGTTGCTGCCTTGCCTGCTTGTGTGGTGTCAACCACTGTGTTGAGGCAGACAGTGAGTTATGGGCACGATCTGCTCTGAAAAGACCCCGGGAGTCCAGGAAAATGGGAAGGAAGTCAAGACAATAGAAGAACCTCTCTGAACAAAAGGTGATTGAGGTACTTCTTGCCTCCTCTTACACCCTGAGCATCCTCGCTATAGAAACCGACTTGTCCTGAGCCCTCAGCCCGCAGTAAGTTCCAGCAGTTTGTAAAAATCCTTGAAATCATCTAACTGGGGAGGAGGCGAGCCGCTGAGTCGTAACATGTCAGAGCGCCTGGGAAAGAATGGGGCTTTGTTCGTGCTCCTCAGCAGGCTCTGAAGCAGATGGGGAGGGCACGGGGCTTTTGTCGGGCAGCGTATCTACTCCTTCTGATGTGGAGAGCGAGGGCACGGTGGCGGGCGGCTGCCCCGACAAAACGCTCGTGGGGATTTGCTGTAATTGTGGATCAACTGGAAAAAAACAAACGCTTTCAACGCTTTAGGAGGTGGGATGGCGGCTGAGCTCAAATAGGTGGGCTGGGGAGGACTCTGACAGATGGAGTTGGGGGTTTTGGGGTTGATTTTAGTTTGTTTTGGGTTTTGTTTTGTTTTGGTTTTTTTTTTTTTTTTTAAAGGAGGGGAAATAGTTACTGCTTGGCTGAGGTGTAGCAAGGGACAGACTTTGCATGCATCACGTGCAGGCTGTCACACGCTCCCCTCTCCGCAGCAGGCTCTGAATAGCAGGAAACATCCCGTTTCCCAGGGTTTTCCGTCTCTGAGCTACGGCAAGCACCGAGGTCGCACGAGGGGAGAGACTGGCAGAACAAGGAGGGGGGGAAAAAAAGCACAGGAGCCTCGTTTGGCAAACGGCTGTGGGAATGCGCTGTAGGTGAAAAGGGATTAGAGCTGAGAAATGCCACCGCACAAAGAAAAACACATCCTGTCCTTTTCCCTTTCAGTCTCCTGTATTTTAAATCTCCCCAACATGTGAGCTGCAAGAGCACGGATGGCAAAATTTCTTGTCCTTTTTTTTTTTTAAAAAAAAAAAAAAAAAAGGCGAATAACAAGCAATTGCTGTAGAAACCCTACGTGCACGGGTTTCGTAACTGTCTCTCCGGGCTCCGTGGGTGTCTCGTCTAATGAACAGGCCCAGATCTGTGTTTCAGCAAAGGAGGCGGCTGGACGTGGGAGGGAGAGGTGGGAGGGGAGAGCGGCCGTCCTGGGAGCACCGAGTATTTCAGGAGTCGGAAGCTCAGAGGAGCTGCCGCCGTAGCGTTTACCACAGGGGAATTTTAATTGGCCACCTTATGCGAGGTACGTTGCTCTACGCGCTGGCTATTTTTTGGGTTTCGCGCCCCGTGTTCGTTACTTGGTTGTTTTCCTGTTGCTCCTGAGGCTCAGCTTTACGTTTAGATGTGCACCATAGGAAGGGTGCTAAGATCAGCCTTAACAGCTGAAGGGACTGTTGAAGGTAAAGGGCTAAAAGTAAAAGTCCTGAGGCGGAGTAAAGTTTGGGAGGGTTTTCTACAGGTAGAAATTGTACCTGTGCAAGCAACCAAAGCGGAGTGTAAAATGCACTTGGGTCCACCCCTGTGCTTCATCTCGACAGCACACTGGCCTCGTATAAAGAAGATATGTTGTCTGCAAAGTGTTTAATTCCCAGCTTGGCCCAGACTTGTGGCATTAAGTCCTCCGCTTGCTCTCACCTTGTGTTTTCCCGACAGGGATGCTGGAGAAGCCTGTGCACGCGTGGTCCTTCTCCCACAGGCAGCTGCTTGATCCTCCGTGTGTGTCAGGGCTTGCTCCTGTTTGAGGGAGGGATTTTTTTTCCACCCGTGTCAGGCAAGGAGGCAGCCTCACCTGGCAATACGAGCCTGATGAAGTAAGGCTGGAAACCATGCGTTCACGCTGGGGTTGCACAGCTCGCCTGGCGGAGTAAAGAAACCAATACCCAACTAATTAGTCAGGGTGAGAGAGGCTGATAAACTCGCCTGGGTTTCTGCAAGGGAGGGAAGCGGTCAAGAGCTTGCAGGTGTCTTAGGTGTTAAGTGAAAAGTCTGGGTCAATGGGCCCAATTATAGGGGAAGAGTAACCCACTTAAGACTTTTAAAAAAAAGTAACAAACAACTACCTGTTTAGAGCCAGAAGAGGAGGAGCTGCAGTTCACAGGAGGGACTGTTTTTAAACTTTAGCTTAGTTTAATTTGGACCTGAACCAAAGCTGTGTCTCTTTTGTCTGTGGAAATTTCCTATGGCCTGGAAGCTTCCTCGACCTTGCAGCTGCTCCCTGGACTCAGTAGTTTCACTACAGCTACTGCAATGACTTCAGTTCCCAATGAGCTGCAAGACCAGATTTCTGAGGATCCGCAAGGAAACCAGGCAGAATTGCCCTTCAAGACCCTGCCTTCTATTTAGTAATGCATTTTGGAGGCAAACAGTATCTGCATGTTCAAGAGGGGTAAGATAAACTCAGGGACAACCTGTCCATAGGCAGATACTAAGAATAGGGTTGCACTTTTTAAGTTCCCGAATGCAACAGTTGGTTGTTTGGGGGAATACAAGAGGAATGAACCTCAGAAAGTGGTCAAGCTTGTGTTTATTCTCTAAATAATAGCTTTTATTCTTACTGCCAGACTAGCTGGACCACTGGCCTGAGCTGGTCAGATAATGTTTACATTCCTGTTGAATTGGAAGGGGCTCATGCAAAGCACTTTGGGCTCAACAAACAGGAATTTTCTTGTGAAACAGTTTTGTCAGAGCTTCTGACCAGCTCTTCAGGTCATCAAAAGACTTGGGTTTTGGCACTCAAATCATCTCGGTGACCTGTGGCGTCTCGGAACAATGATCAGAGCTTAGGAAGCGCTGGTGACTCTTTGCACACCTGTCCTGCCTTCAGTGGCTTGTAATTTGTCCTCCAAAAGCACCTGAAGGGTTTGATGAAACACTGGAAGCGTCCTACTACACTCAGCCTTTGGTAAAGGCCTTGGGCACTTGAGAAGAAAAAATTTGGCAGTTCTTCAGTCAGGTTTGTTGATCATGTTCCTGGCCGTGAGTGAGTTTAAGGGACCCAAACAGAAAGCAGAGAAAGGCTCAGTGTAGGGATTAAACAAATCCATTAAAGTCTTTTTTCCCTTTTATTCCTGTTCCTTTGTACGGATTTCAGCCCTGCCCTGTTTCTGGCAGGTATTGGGGATGCTGCAAAGTGCTTAGACTTTGCATGGGTCACCGGGTAGAGCAGATCTGGGAGGTTTTGTAAGTGGCCTTTTGTGGAATCATAGAATTGCCTGGGTTGGAAAGGACCTTTCAGATCATCGAGTTCAACCATCAACCTAAGGCTGACAAAAACCATCACTAAACCATTTCTCTAATGTCGCTATGTCTACTTGTAGTGACATGTCGTTAGCTTTTGGACATTGCCTCTAGCATAAGGAAACACCTGTGAGATCGGAGGAGAGGCAAGTAGTGCACTCAAAAGGCAGGGCAGCTAAAGGATGGAGCCAGAACCTCACTTGTGAATATCTGGTGGAGCCAGCCATCTCAAAGGTGACTGTTGTCACCATTTTATAATGATTTTCTGTCTTTTTAGCACAAAGGAAGTGAAATCTCTTCTGCTCCTACTCAAGTTCCGGAGGTGCTGAGTGGAGGGGATGGTTCAGGTGGATTGAACTCCATCTCATCTGTGAAATAGTTCTGCTACCAGCCCTCCTATTGTCCCAAGGGACACTCCTCTGAGTTACAACCAACTGAGGTTGCTTGTGCCTCTGGGTTGGTTTCCAGGCTGTAATTCAGACTCTGTGTCTCAGGATCTGACTCAAAACTGCTTCGATGCAGATAGTAACACGTATTCTAAACCCCAAGTGTGTAGCGCTCTGTCATTTTTCTTGCTTTTTGAGGCCATGTTGAAATCCCATTTCCTTTGGAATAGCACGTGAGGCATATTGGGAGCATGAGGCCAAGGGAGATGAGCTCCTGCTCCCAAAGCTGCTATTGGAGCTGTGACACCAAAATTGTCCCTAGCTGTTATCTTCCATCTTTCCCATATTTCCACTCCAATGGAGAATTACCGATTGCCCTCTTCTCGTGATCTGTCCTTTGCTGCCTCCAGACAACCTGTAGTTGTTTTGGGTTTGGCTTGGAGCTTCATCCAGTAACCCCAAGTCATTCTGTGTTGCATATGAGTTGCTGGGTCAAAATAGTTATGCTTCTGAATGCATAAGCTGCTTGTAAGTGATAACGATAATGGGAGTTACAAGGCTATGGGGGATTAAACCACAAAGTAAACATCATTTCACCTGCAGGCTTTGTTGTACTCGCCTTGTTATTTGCAAAGGCTGAATGACATCCTTAATGGTGGTGACAGTGATCTTCTCTAGCTTTGTCTGTCAACAAGTAAAGGGTTTATTTGAGCTGTTTAATTCTGTAGCTAGTGGAGAGAGACCATGTATGCCCAAAGGTCCACTCATGTCACTAAGGCTGGATGAAATTGAGCTTTTCATGTGCCTCCTTGGCTACAAAGGGAGCCTGGGGTGAGTAGTTCTGCCTTCAAACAACCAGAGAGGGGAGATGGGGTGTGTCCTTTTGTTGTCAACTGAAGGTTTACGGTTGTCTTCATTAGGCTCAGGAGTGAACTTCTTAAGGAAGCAACATGAACTTTGAATGTGGATTTGGGGAAGAATGAAAAAAACCTGAGTCAGATAAGGTTTGTGTAAAACTTTTGCGTTCCCTGGTTTTGAAAAAAAAAAAAAGAAAAAAGGGGGAGAGAGAAAAACACACTCCCCTCCTCTCAACCTCCCACATAGCTTCCTGTTTTTCTGTGTTAAAGATGGAAGAAGATAAAAGTCTGGGGGAAAAAAAAAATGGTTCTCCTTGGGCTGAAAAACCAATTATACTGCCGTAGTGCTTTCTGAAGAGAGTACTGAATGCTCGTTTGACCTTTCATAAGCTCCTTGCCACACACTGCTATCCTAAATTTGCTGAGATTTTAATGTGGTTGATGTTTTGGCAGCCTTGCGCTGTCTCTTCTTTCAGTGTTTGAGGTCCTGCCACAGAGGTGACCGCAAACAATTTTATGACTGATGCATAAAATCAGCTGTACCAAGCCAGGATATCTCACCTCTCATAATGTAGAAGAACGTGCCTGGAGAAGAACACCATGAAAACTGGAAAGGGTTGTAGTGATACTTCCTCCACATGTCCTTGTTGTCTCCTCAGGGACTTCCTGAGCTGGCTTTGATGACTTTGTTTTTATAAGCTTTTAATTGATTTTTCCTGCATGGACTAATCCAGCTGCTTTTGAACCCATGTAAAGTATTCTCATAGACAGACAGACTATTGTGACAGTGAGTTCCATGGCTTAATTAGGCACAGTGGGGTCAAACATCTTGCTCTTCATCAGGACCTGGCCCCACTGCTTGAGAATAGAGGTGGTTGTGCTGTACCCTGAATGTTTGCTGTGTGGCCTCATCTGTGTATGAATCTGGACAGACCAAAAGTCTTGTGTTCAGGGGGAGAGTTCTGACGGGTTTGTTCATTTTCTCATGTTTTTAAACTATGTGGTGTACTGTGTCTACCTACTTTCATTGCTGTCCTGCTCCACAGTTTTCCCTGGTAAAGACAACTTTGAACAAGAACTTTCCTAGTTCCTTCATATGGCTGGCATCAGCACGCTCCCTGTATCCCATGCTGGAGACTAATCCAAGTCACTGCTACCTCTGTTGTTCTCTTTCTCCTTTTTATGCTGCTAGGGGCTGTCTTGGGATTCAGGGTTTTATTGTCTTTCTGCCCTGTTTATCCCCAATTACCTCTTAACTCCCACGTCATGTGTTTCTGCATGTTTATGAGGTGGCTCTGGTAAGTTGAACATTAATTCATCTCGAGTTGTGATGATCTGAGGCTTGACAAGAGCAGAGTCTGAATGGGAGAATGTACGCCAGCACATTGGTGTTGGTTAAACAAAGCCTGGAATTGTTTTTCCACATGACAGAACGGTCTTTGTGCCAGCCTGAATGCAGACTCAGCTGGAGCGTGAGGGGGGAATGTCCTTTGGAAACAGAATTAAGATGCATGAGGATACTTGGTCCCTAGAGAAAAGCAGCAAAGGTTGGGACAGAAAGAGGAGCGACATCTCTGGCCACCAGGGTTTGCCCCCATGGCCTAAGGAGCTCTGGAGTTCATGGACTCTGAGGTGGCACTACTAATGGAATGAGGAGATCCCACCCTGCTTGGGGGCACGTTTACTTTGATGGTACATGAAACTATGCTGGGGAACAGATTCAGGTTAAAAAGTAATCTGGCAGAGAAGGGTAGAGTCCATGGTCCGAGCTCAAACAAATCTTTCCTCTCTTCCCTCCACCCTTTAAGACCAGCTCTGAATGGAAATCCTTCCCCACCCCTCTATTTTTGGTCCTATTAATCACAATTATAAAGAAGTTGAGCTGACTCGGGGGAGGAAACTGATAGTTAGGTCTGGGTTCCTTCCGGTTTAAGGTCCCAAGATTTGTCTGTTATGTCATTCGCTGTGATGTGACATGAAGCTCTGTAAAGACTCTGAAGTTTACTGAAGACTCAGTAAACTTTTAATAAGTTTATTTGCTATTTTCTGAGGAAGAAACTCCCCACTGGCAGGTTTTGTGCAGAGCTGTATATTATTTTGCCCTGTAATGTGCATGCTTTAGAGCTATATGCTGCTTGGGGAGACATAACCCTCATGAGAAGGGTGAGCAAGTGGTTGACAGCAAGGGAGGACTTGTATGTGCTTCTGGGTGTCTAGAAGACCGTCTGGCAAGAAGAGAATTTTAAATTTCAAATGTTTTAGGCATCATCCTGCTGCAACATGGAGGGCCTTTTACTACTCCAAGTGTAAGTGCATTCTTAGACAGTTTTAGATGCTTTACTTAGCAGCAGAACCGTTACCAGCATGAGAGAAAGTGGCCCAGAGAGTGAAAAGCAATATCTGAGGAAGAATTTCAGGTTTACTCTGACAGAGAAGTATCTTTAGTACCGCTTGGCTTCAATTTGGAACACTTTTATTTACTTCTGAACCACAGCTTGAAATAAAGCAGCTTTATCCCTGTCTCTGCCAAGATGATGTACTCTCTTGACACGGGCTGTAGTAGGAAGGGACCTCTTCAGCTGCATGGCAGTAATAATTTAACTGCCTCTCAAAGGACAGGGAAGGGAAAACTTGGCCTGTTTGAGGACTGTACGCGACAGAGCGATGGAGTGGCCTAATTTCTGAGGCAGTTGATAGTAGAAAGATGGTGAACTGAAAGAATGGATGAGATTGAAAGGGGCACAATGTCCTTTAGGTATGGCTGATGCAGGGAAACAGAAGAGTTTAAGGAGGGGAGGGGCAACAGCAGATATGGTGGTGGGGTTTACATCCCAGGTTATTTAGTGTGACAATGCCCTAAGCAGTTCCTAAATCTGGGATTGTTCACAACTGGTTTCTCCTATCTGAGAGGTGGTGTTGTTGACCAATGTTCTTAACTTCGGCACAGAGGGGGATTCACAAGAGGAAGATGGAAAATTAATAGTCCTTCTGTGGATGTCTGGTTTGTTCCTTAATGTACAGGAGCTGAATAGGTTGAATAGATGTGTGTTTCCATGACAAACTTTGTGTCACGTCTGAAATCTATGGGGCTTTCCAGACATTTTCCTGGTGGAAGAGCTGCCTCAGAGCTACAGCCTCCAAAGCAGAGAGGAGTTTTATGTAAAGCTGACAACGAGGCTCAGCACTTCACCAAAATATCTCTTTGCTTGGTTTCCTATCTGTTCCACCCACCTTTCTGGGTGGAATGGGTACAACAACCTGTTGTGGCTTCTTGAGATGTGTATTTTCTTTCTGAAATATATATTTAGCGGCTTTGGACAGACCCTATTAAGGATGAATGCTCCTCCAGATGACCCGGGCTGCTCCCATCTATTGGATGCTCAGCAGCCACTTAGGTTGGTATTAGCTGCTGCATCGCCCTTCTTTCTGCCCACAGTCACACTCAGAGGACAGGTCAAGACCGTGATGAGCCACAGAGCTCCAATGACTCCTACAGAAGCTGTTTCTCAAGGTCTTTTTTCTGCTTCTACATGAATACTATTATATGTCCCTTCTCTAATTACAGACCTGTGCTGTAGGGCCTTCTTGTACCTTCGTTTTAGGAGAATTAACAGATGCATCTCATACTGTGGAAATTGTTCTCCAAGGGAGATCTCATCATTCCTCATGGGAGCCTGAAGCAGGCCAGTGGCTGTTTTGTTTTGCCAGTGGAACTCTCCATCCTCAAGGGACGTAGACTTTCTGATTTTACGCATAAAACCAGGCACCGTCATGGTACGGGCAGCTAGTGGACCCTTCCTTGGAGGTGTAGCTCCAATTCTGGCCATCAGGAATACACCATCTTCAAAGTTCTTGACTCCCTAGAAGCAGAGCCATTCATGTAGAGCCAACTAAAAGCTTGAGAACGGGCTTCAGAGTGTTTCTGCTCAAGCTTGCCTTGCTCTTTACAGAGTAAACACAGGATTACAAAACCACTGAGTCTCGTGAAAGCTGTGTCCAAGCTGGGGAGAAGACAGCATGTAACAGCACTGGTTTTTTTCAGGACAAGAAGAAATGGGCACAAACTTGAACATAAGAAGTTCCATCTAAACGTGAGGAGGGACTTCTTTATTTTGAGGGTTGCAGAGCCCTGGAATAGGCTGCCCGGGGAGGTGGTGGAGTTTCCTTCTCTGGAGACATTCAAAATCTGCCTGGATATGTTCCTGTGCAACCTGCTCTGGGTGGACCTGCTTTGGCAGGGGGTTGGACTGGATGATCTCCAGAGGTCCTTTCTAACCCTATGTGATTCTGTGATTCTGCTCAGTGCTCCCATCACCCAGCGGCACTGCAGTTCACATTCAGTTTTTCACACGTGTGTGAATGTACAACATGTGACCTCTGTGTGCCCTTGGGCAATCCCCATTGTTTCCTTTGTCCTCTGTGGCTGAGCCAGCGTTGGTTTTGTTCATGAAGTGATGACCTTCAAATCTTCTTTGCCCGACGGGGCTAGAATAAGCGCACAAATGCTGTTCTCGCAGAACTGATGGGGAAAGCCTGGAAGGGGTGGCTGAAACTCATGCTTACCTTGTTGGGTGATGTGATGTGATGTTGCAACTTTGGTCTTTTTGTCGTGCCGGAAGGGCTGTTTTGAAAGCTGACTGGTGCTGCTCGCCCATTCAGCAAATGATCCCCGACTGTCGCGTTCAGGCTGGAAGTAGCTCACAAATTTTCCCAGAAAGGATGAGAACGTGATTGCTAAAAAGAAGAAAAAACAACAAACACGGTCAAGCTCAAAACAAACCACTGTGTTAAATCTCTATCAGGTTATAATGGAAAAGAGTATCCAAATACTTCTGTTTTTTTTCAGAGTTAACTGGGGTGTCTGTACAGTGTTGTTGTCGCAGGGGTTTCTCAATCTGTCTATTGCCCATGGGAATGCTTTGGGGTCATCCCCGTAAGGTCCGAGCTCAGGTCTCCATGGTTAATAGACCCTCAATGAACCAGGATTGCAGATGGGCAGGAGTCAGGGTGTGGAACCAGCTGACAGTGGGAAGAAGCGATGCTGCATCCAGATCAGTGGGTCCACCTTGGACATACATAGTTCTTCCAAGTGACCATTACAGAAGTAACCAAATAACACTTGGGCTGGGGCAGTGATGTTCCTGTGCAGTTGTGCGTGTGTTCTTCAGCCCTGAGGAGGCTCCTCAGCCTCCTGCCTCTGCTTGTGGACTCTCAGGGTCCTGTGGAGGAAAGCTGTGGGTGCCTGCACCCTTGGTTTGAGTCATTCAGTTTATATTAAGCCATCTGTATGTAACGAATGGGCGGCTTCTCTGCTTGTTTTGATAAGAGAAGAGTTTGGGGAAGACTTTCTCAGTTTGGCATCTAGCACCCATTCTTTTTGTTTTGCCCAGGATAAAACGTTTCCTTGCAAAATTAAATAATGACCAGAGGGAGAACAAGTCCCTCTTGTAGCAGAGCGCTCTGAAATGATGGAATCGTCTTCCCTTCTCCAAAAATAAGACAAAATAGTCAGGCTTAAAAAATACAAGTAAAACCCAGCAGACTGTTACTCAGTGAGCCTAATACGACCTCACCGACTACATGCTCTCCTCTTGAGGCATTTCAAAATGAAATTCTGTCACATATCCAGCCTGACTTCAGTCACTGATTAAGCAAGCTACTTCTGCTTAGAAATTTCTGACAAGCCTGAGTGCTCTCTAGGACCTGTGAGAAACAACTTTATCCCTGTGTCTACAAGACAGGGGATTAAGTGGTGGCAAAAAAATAAACTTTTAGATCCGTCCTGTCCTCTTGGTATTCTGGGGTGAGAGCTGGCTGGCTGCTGTTTTGTTTTGCTTTTTTTCCTGGCTCAGTTGCCTTTATTGGGAGGGGCCAGGAGGAGTTTGGATTCCAGCGTTCTGACCTGTTTGCATGCCTAGAGCTTTCCTCTGGGACAAATCGCCAGTGTTCCTGCAAAAAATAGCCTTATGGTCAGGCAGACCTTGATGTACGAAAACTTGGAAACTAATGAGGTTATGACATTTTTTAATGCTTCCCATTTTTCAGACAAATGAAATTTAAGAGGCGGTGGTTACAAAGGAGAAAACGTTGTCATTCATCTGTGCAGTCAGTTGTGTCTGGATCCAAACAACCACTTAAAAGCAGGCCAGCTAACTGTTCAAACTGCAAAGCGTCCCTTGTCCTGTGACACCATTTCAGCCCAAGCTCCAGGATGACCTTGAAAAGGAGTTTTTAAGTTTGGTGACTTTAGGGAGCTCAAACTCTTATTTAGCAAAGAATTCACCCACGTGTGAAGCCTAAAAATGAGATGTTCCCACCTAACTTAGTCAGCCCACCCAGGTGACCTTTTTACGGTCCATGTTGAGATGCTTGAGATATTTCTTCCCATGAAGTATAAAGTTGGGTTAGGCCTCTATATCAAACATCCTGACATCTCAACACAAGGAGAATGAATCTCACCTATTTGTAGCAATCAGGGAAGAGGTTCAAGATGTCTTAGAGGATGCCGCCAGCAGATAACCTGAGCTCAGCTCTTCCTGGAAACAGTGCAAAGACTCTAGTTATGTCTCCATTAGTAAATAAATTAGGTCTAGCCCCATAGCCAAGTGGTTATTGCATACCTTATACATAGCTAATTTCTCCTTACCTCCCAAAACGGCACGACTATGTGCAAACTACCTGTTTTAAATGGTCCCTGGGCCATGCCCGAGAATTGTCTGGGAGAGGCATTAGTTGACACACCAAAACTGTGCCAAAATCTCGACCACCAATTTAGCAATGTAAATCTCTGCAGCATAATGCCATATCCTCATTTGCCTACTGTTGTGAACGTAGCTTTTGAGCATGCACTACAACCAGGCTAAAGTTAAATGTGGACAGACCATATTCAGTCCCTTGACTTTGCTGGTTTGGTTCACAAAGTTAAAAAAAAACCTCAGAGTTTTTTGTATTTTTATCACCATTAATAATATCAGCTGAATCTGCCCGTAGTATCTTCACCATCTGTCCTTTTTCCAGGCAGTCTGATATGCTACTAGCTGGCTGTGTTCGCTTCCTCTGATACATTTCTTTTGGGAGGTAAGGTTGGAAGGAGGAAGCTACTGGAGTTTGCTCACATGGCTTTGCTGCCTTTTTTTCTAAGTGCTGCCCACTTCCACTTTAGGCAAGCTTTCCTTGTTGTTGCAGCAGTTGTGACATATAACCAGCAGTGCAGTGTCCTACTCGGGAAGGAGTAACACCAGACCTCTGTTCCTCTGGAGGGCTGATGTTTGGGCATGGCTGGCATGGCTCTGCAGCTCCGGACAATAGCTTTTAATGCCAAAAAGTGTAGACTGAAGCACCTGGGAAGAAAACTGGTGAGAGATACTGGAAGAGATGCTCTGCCTCATCCTTTGCTGCATGTACTTCAGGGATTTTCTTCTGGGAGAACGAATCTGGCACTAAACAGGATTAACACGTATCAAGAAGTTTAGGGCCCTTCCATTCATGGAAGAGGTATCATGGCCCACCTGAGAAGATCTTCAATTGGGGCATCAGGAAAATGGGCTGTAGCCTCAGTGGTCTTCTGAGATACCAGCTCACGTTGACCTATCGGGTTTTCATTTTTTCCTCTAACATTTTCAAATGCTTTTTGGGGACCACAGTTACGCCTGTGTGCACTGTCAAGAGCAGGAAAGGCTGATTTTTTACAGGGAGCCTTGGTAGATGAATACTCTGGCTAGGGCGTTTACGTGTGTATTCTCTGTTGTCTCCAGGACATGTGCACAGCTGAAGCAACTGCATCACTGCTCCAAGCAGAAGAAACCTTTTCAGCATGCCTGGCACGGATAGATGCTCTTATCCTCAAGCCTCTGCTCCAGGCAGGTAAGTCAAAGACTTTTTTTTGTCTGTAGTTCTAGCCTTGAGTCATTGGCACATGTAGGAAGGGAATTATAACTGAAACTTCATGGCTGAGGACTTACTGCAGGCTGGTTTGCTGGAGTAAGTGGTATGTAGAGTTGTTTCACTTAAGATAGTGAGATCTTAGGGATGTCTATGACCTTTCATTCAAGCCTAGGACTGTGGTTCCTGGCTTTTTTTAGAGGTTCATCCAGATTCTAACCAATGTCAACCTGTATGTCTGCTCTGGGGCTTGTTTCCAGCATGGTGTGTGGAAACCAAAATGCATCTCACACATACATGACCCCTAAACAGTGCCCATTCTGCCTCTCAGCTTCCATGGTCATGCCCATCTTTGAAGGTAAAACTTGTGGGTGCAGGTTCTGAGCTGGCATTAAATCAGAGAAGCTCCACTGAAATAACAAATCCATATAAATATTCACAAGCCTGTCTGGCCAAAAGTGGAGCGACTGGATTAGACCCGTAGGGTGGTTCCTTCTCCTGTCACCACTTTTTTTTTTTTGGTCTAGCCTCCAAGGAGACCAGGAACAGCCATTTGGGCCAGGGACAGGATATTTCCCTCTGGTGCTTGTGTCTGAGCTGGGGCTGAGCCTCACAAGCAGCCCTGACCCCAGGCTCCACAAGAACAAGAACAAATCCTTAGTGTGGATAGTCCATGCAGTTACTCACAGGGACCCAACCCTAAATCATCACCTCCTTCCTCTTTGGCATTGTTTTTCTGTAAGAATATATGTGCTTCACGTGCAAAAATTGGGCTGAATATTAAATATAGGCAATGTTTTCCATAAGCTTTCTTGGAGTCAAGGCTTTCTGATAGCCTTTCACCCCCGCCTCATCTTTTCCTCAAAGAGCCTAGTGACCAGAAAGGAAAGGAGAACTTTAAGCTCTTCCTGCTTCTGAACGATCGTTTTCAAGCTCTCTGGAACCTCACAGAAGAAAATTACCGGATACTGAAGCAAAAATGCAGCACCTCTGAGTCATTCTGCATCCAGGACATTTACACTGTCTGGAAAGGAGACCTGTTTCTAAGCCTCTACATCCAGTAAGTACAGAAGCATTTTGGAGTGTTGTAAGAGACCAAATTTATCAACTAACTGGTAGGTTGGCGCAATTAATGTTTATATTTGATTTTTTCAGTCCTGTCCACTAGTGTTTGGTTATTAGGTCAGAGAAGTGATTGCATTCAGAGCTCAGAACAAGTGCTACAGAATATAAACAGGATAATAAATAGCTTTTTCTATATATATAGAGCTGTGAGTATGCTTGTAAGAGGCAGAATTTCTTTAAGTATAGGGTTTATTACGCATCTTAAAAATGGGAAGAGGACAGGGGGAGTATTTGTGCCCAGGGAATTCATGAGAGCAAATCTTGGGCTGTCATCAGGAACAGAAACACATGCACAGGCAGGTTTAGGGGCCTCATAGGGATGAGGAGAGGAAGGTGTTACCAGACACGGTTCATATTACATGTTTGTGCCACATTTTTTTATGCTCTTGGCAAGGGATACGATAGCAAGTGATGGATGTAGCGTGACGCAAAAAACATAATGCCCTATTGCTGTTTCTAGAATTAATTGTCTGCTCCCCATCTGTCCGCAACACAAAATAAAATGTTTACCAAAATCACTCTAGCGTGTGTAACCTGCATGCTGATGTCCTAGCATGAAAAATGGTTTATGGACATCCGAGATGACATCAAGATCAGCTGGTGTTGAGTCTTTCATTCATCACGTTGGCCACAAACGTGGCCAAGCCCTTGCCAGATGGGCTTGTGCCGTCTGTGCAGTTTGGCGACCACAGAGGAACGGGAGACGGGCTCACTGGCTCCTGGACATTGCTGTTCCTCTAGTCTTGGGTTTTGTGGTTTTAATGCATGCGGAGGGAGGAGGAAGGGAAGAACTACTCTTTTTGGTTTGTTTTCACTTGGCCAGCATCATTTTAGAAAGCGATGCACAACAGACTTTGCCTTTACGTGAATGGAGTTTAGAGGGCATGTGGTCTTCATTCGGGAGCTGATTCAGTGAATTAAAATGGGTTTGCCTTAAAAAGGCATGTAAAGGATGAAAACTTATGCTGAGGTTTCAGATGACAGAAAGGGGAAGTTTATCGTAAGATCTAATTTCCCCTCATTTTGAAATTAAAACCTGTTTTCATTGGGTGTCACACAAAGAAAGAAAAGCTGGTTCCTACCCACCTCTGCTGACTCACTCTGTGCCATCCTGATCCTACGACGTCTCACGCTTATTAGAGTGTTATAGGAGGAAGCAAACCTCTGTTCCGGACCCTGAAAACCAGCAGTAAACACATGTCCCTGAAAGATGTAATAAATGACAATTAGTCTGGACATTCTACAGGACTTATCTGAAAGCACTACTGAAAGAAAGCCTGGTATTTGTTGAGAAAATATGGCTCGATCTCCCTCTAGTGTGAGATGAGATGCATTGACGCCGGGACACATTGGCTTGAATTTACCATCAGTAACAGAGAGTTTTACTTTAACCAGCAGAAATTCAGACATCCGAAGCTGAACGCTAAAGCTCAGCCTTTGGAGATTTGCTTTCCAGGACAGTTGTGCAAGTTTGCTTCTGCTTCTGCTAAACACCAGGATGGTTTAAACTTCCTGTAACGATACTGGTGCAGAAGTCAACAAGGCAGTCCAACCGAGGAGCTGGCAAAGGGGACAAAAGGGGAGTGAGCCAAGGTGAAAAGTCCAGTAGCTACATCTCTCTCTGCCTCCCATGGAAAGGTGGACGTGACATGACGTTTTCAAATGAGCTTCTTCCCTCTATCGCTTAAACCTCGTGGCTAACGTGCATCTCTAACTCAGCTCGTGCTTGTGTGTGTTTGGGGTTTTTTCTTGCCAACAGATATTTCGTCACTTTTGCAAACTACGTTGTGGTCCACGGCTTCGAACATGCCACGAAGAGCAAAAGGTGAGCAAGCTGAAGAATGCTTCTTTGAAGGGGCTGATGGGAACACAATGCTACTGTGTGGGTTTAAGATACTGAAGTGGAGTGAGCAGCACTGAGCTCTGCACCTCGCAGTGATTTCCATTTCATGGTCCAGCTGCCTGGCCGTTCTGGTTGCTCCTGGTTGCATCCTGGTCTTCTGACCAGGGCAGCGGCTGTTGGAAGGTTTCCTCAACAGATATCTCTCCATCTCCTCCTAGTTGTGCGCAACTCCTTTTGTGGGAGAGGAAGCCTGTAAATTTGGAAGTTGGGGGGACCTGAGAAAGGATGATGTGAGAATCTGGCAGGAAACTTCTACTACTTGTCCCAGATGTCTCAAGGAAATAACAAATGAAAGCATGAGCACTAGACATGAGCAGATTCACAGCCACTTTATCCGAGTCACCCTTTTGGTGTGCAAACCATCATGAAATATTCCATGTACCTGTGGGTGGGGTTCCTGTTTGCAAAGACCTCTGGGCCAGAGGCAGGAGGGATGGAGCTCTTGTTCACCTCATTGCCTTATTTCTGTCTATTTGGTGTGCAAATTTATTTGCACTATGTCATCTCCTGCTCTTTCAAGTCTCTGGGAGTCAGGTAGCATACAAAGTTTGGAAGGCAGAGGAGTGGCAATTTGCAGAAAAAAGTAATTAATGAACCTTTGTTTTAATTCGCCAACTTGCAGTGAAGCCTGGAAGCACCATAAGACAGTGCTGAAGCAATTCCTCACAGACTTCACCTCCGAGACCTCCATGTCACTGGCCTTATACACTGTTCTTCACAAACCTATCCGAGATCATATCGAGCAATATATACTGCTCCTTACCAAGCTGAACGAAGTTCTCAAGGAGGTAAGAAGCTTTATGTGATGTTACTTGACTGGCTTATGCGAACGCCTTATGCATGGCTTTTGGGGCTTTGTGGTGGTCCAGTCAGTGAATCCAAAGCAGGTTGGAAGGAAAATGATTTCCAGTGAAGAGCTGGGGTGGTAGTAACCAGCACCAGTGGAGTACAGCCGACCTGAAAGTCTCAAAGCAACAAACAGTGGCCATTTCAGTGCAGTATGAGCTACTCGTAGAATCATAGAATGTTTGAGGTTGGAAGGAACCTGAAAGATCACCTAGTTCCAACCCCCAGCCGTGGGCAGGGACACCTCTCACTAGACCAGGTTGCTCAAAGGCCCTGGTGTTCACTGGCCTTGAACACCTCCAGGGATGGGGCACCTACAGCTTCTCTGGACAACATGGGCCAGTGTCTTACCACCCTTATAATGAAAATTTTTTCATAAAATCTAATCTAAATCCCCCTTCTTTCAGTTTGAAGCCATTATCCCTTATCCTATCACTATGTGCCCTTGTAAAAAGCCCCTCCCCATCTCTCCTCTAGGTCCCCTTCAGGTTCTGGAAGGCTGCTATAACGTCTCCCCGGAGTCTTCTCTTCTCCAGACTGAACAACCCCAACTCTCTCAGCCTGTTTTCATAGGACAGGTGCTCCAGCCCTTTCCTCATATACTCATCATACACAGGAGCTGCAAAGGGTCAAGTAACTGGCTTAAGGTTGCAAGCTTCTGCTGGTGGCAGAGATACTCCTAGATATGGGAGGCTTTCCTTGCAAAGGAGGTTGGAGAGTTAACTCTCATTTGGATTCAGAACTGCTGAGGTTTTTCTGCAGCTGTAGCCCAAAGAGTAGATGTTGTGCTCAGCCATACCTGAAGTGTTTCTCAAGCCCTGCCTTCTTTTATCAGGGCTCTGAAAAGGACGTGGTTACCAGTGTCATCAAGGAATATGTGAAGCTGGAGTCTTTCATCGGCCAAGTCCTGGATGAAGCTTGTTTTACCAAGTCCTTATGGAAATCTTTGGGCTACAAATTCACCGTGAGTTATGGATGTAGAAAGTGGCTTGAAGGGGAGCTCTTTTGGAGATCTTACACTTCTGGTTATGCATGGAGGAAATTTAATCATTCATTTGGGGCTTAGTTTGGAAGCCAACAGAGCAGGGCAGGGTGGGAAGTCTTGAAGAAACCATATGGACACTGGATGCTTTAGAAATTGAGCCCTGTGCCTAGTTCTGCTATCCCTGTTAGCTTGTGCAACAAGTCAGACAGTCTCTGGAACTGTTGTCTTGAGTTGTATGTCCTCTCCCAAATCCTGCTGCTTTCTGATGTTTTTGGTCCACCATCTTGACTTCTGTGGTTCCCTCTGCAGGATATGCTCTGTGTACCTGAAAGGAGGCTGCTGGAAGATAGCAAAAATCTTCCTATCTCTGCCAGCACAAATCGATCAGACCGGATCTTGCTCTTTGATGATGTCCTTGTGCTAATTCAGGTGAGTCTTCAATCTGTCAGAGGGACTGGAAGGGCAGCACAGATAAATGACCGCAAAATGCAGGTTCCTTTAATGCTGAAATTGCACCAGAGCTTGGCTGTCGGGAAAACCTTCTCTCGGATCCATGCACCAGGGGTTTGCACAGGAGAATAAAAGAAAGCCTGATGCAGAAGGAATAGAGGAGCATCCACTTAACTTTTTCTCCAGTAAATGCGTACTATGCAATCACCACAGGCACCTTTCTAGTAACCCAAGCCCATGGCTGCATATAAATCTGTTGATTTCTGTCCTTTTTATTCAAAAGGGGCCTGATGGATCAAAGATATTATACTGGAAGCACTCATGCGTAGGACTAAATGTGATCTTTCATGGTTGACTCTGCTAGTGGCATGGGAGCAGAAGTTGCACGTGTTCTTGGGGTTAATTTCAGGGATTTAGGGCCTGGGTGTGGGGCAGACAGGGAGTGTCTCCAGCCATGGATAGCTAGATGAGTAATATGTGTTCAAAGCTGTTCTGCAGCATGTTAACTAAGTTCAGCTTGGCTTGCTCTGACTGACAGCACCTGTAATCTAGCACGGCTCTCTTCATGTGCACCTCTTTAGTCATGTGCCAGCCCCTCAGGTGTCCAAACACATGACTGCCTTGTGAGCCGATAGATCTTACGGGCTCTTCCAAACATGAGTCTTTATGATAAGGCTGGGCAGTCCTACACAGCTTGCAGGGTCGAGGCCTGAGGACATCGGCTGGTAGTTATCTCATCCAGCTTTACCTCGGAGATTTCTCATCACTAGTGATCTCGCTGGAAGCAAGTGCCCCGGGGCTCCCTTTAGAGTCAGAGGAGAGAAACATGTGCTGTCTAGGTGTGGTTCATCTGACCTGCTTTTAGATGCCAAAATTAGTGTGAGTTGAATCGTGTCCTGAACTTCATTGACTAGGACAAGAGCATGGGGTAACCAGCTCATGTGGAGATATCTACGTTGCAGACGTCTCTGTTCAGTCAACGGTTCCCACCCACTATGTCTCATCTCCTGTTATGACTGTTATTGAGGCTTTGGGAGATGTAACTGAACTGGCCTTGAAATGGTTACCTTGTCCTGCTAGCAGGGGACTGCCCATGAAGGAATCTGAACCTCCCTCCCTCCCCTGCTCCCCCAAATCTGGTAGATACATCAGTGATTAACTCTTGGGAGATCCATAGTGCTAGTACCTAATCCTGGTCAACTACATCCTTACAGACAGCAGCTCTGTAGAGTATGCACCTGGACTTTAGACAGGGAAGGAAGACGCAATATTAAATGCAGTCTTTACCTAATATTTCAACCATTTTGAACTTCTGTTTGGTGTGCTATTGATTAAAGTAGTGACTCCTATGTGGCTGTGTCACCTGAAGTCCAGATCCTAGGTAGATCATAAGCAAAACTAGGCAGAGCTACATGCCAGGGATGGTTTGGGAGTGTAGCCATGCAATAGGGAAGAAACTTTTGTAGAGGTAAGTGCCATCTAAGAAGGTCTATTACTGTCAGTTGTAGCTGTGGCAGTACAGACTACCACTTAAGTGATAAACTAGGAATTTTCTTCCTTCTCTTACATTTCTTAAGTCTCCAAGGTCTGTCATCGTAGCATAGGACAGATGTGTGGACCACAAAAGAGGGAATTTACAGTGCTGCCAGTCTTGCTTTGCTGTTCAATGGATTGACAGAGTGGGGGACAAAGTGTGATGTTTACATCAATAATGGGAATATCTTCTTCCTTTTGTTCCAGGGAAACAGCTTCCAGAGTTTTGATCTGAAGCTTGTGTGGTTAGATGAAAACTGCAGGGAAAAATCAGCTCCAGGACTGTAAGTTAAAAGTTTCCACTTGGAAGTTAAAAAAAAAAAAAGAAAAAAAAAGTATTCAACTTGATTGTAAAACTGAGAAAATGATTCAAAACTTCAAAACTTTGTCCCGTCTCCTTTCCACCCAGTGGGATTGGTTGTGGGCTGTGGGTAATTGCAGCATCTCTCAGGTGGGACCATGGAAGCTTGGACTTGTATTGCTTGCTTTTGCTAGCATCTTGAAATCAATCAATAAATAACATAGTTTTGGCTGCACACCTGGAGAATAAAGATGAGTTGACTATTTGAGTGCCTCTTCAGAAGGAAAACCTGATTGCAAAAGGACCATTAGCTTCTGAAGAGGAATGAGAAGAGCAGGAACTGTTGTTTGACTGAGAAATGTGATTTATTTTTTTTTTCCATAGTCTCCCTAATGTCTTTTGCTTCACAGGTACGTCCTCCGCGTTATAACCCCGGAAGAAACGTTCTTTCTCTCTGCCAAAGACCCACAGATGAAGGTTAGCAGTGGGCAGGGTGTTTCTGTTCCACCTGAAATGGGGGTTTGAGTTTTGAAATGGGGGAATGGCATAGAGGGGATGGTGGCTTTCTAATGGGAGCAAAACATTGAGTACTGAGTGGAAGCTGACATCCAGGATTTTAGCTTCCTGAGCAGAAGACAGATTGGTGGGCTCTGCACCTGCTTATATTTAGCTGAGGTGCTGCTTCTGTGATTTTTGCCATTTTTTTTTTATTATTTAAAGCAGAACAATAAGCAGTGTGGGGTTTGTTGGTTTTTAATCTGCCCCTCTGTGAAACCAATGTTGTATGAGATGTCTAGAGGTGGCTTAGACAGTTGATGACAGGTGAAAAATATCCAGGTGCTGGCAGTGGTCTGCCCTAGCATCTGCTGCGGAGCTTGGGACAGTATGGTCCCACCAGCATGGTCCCGTGCCATAATGGTGGTGAGAGTCAGGCTTAAATTACATAGAAGTGTTGTGGATTGGGGCAGTATCCAACTTGCAGGACCCCAGATAACACCTCCTGTTGATGCTGTAGATGGGCCATAACTTCCCAGCCCAGCCAGCTGAATGGCACAGAACTGATGGGAACCCAACACCTTGCTGCTTCTCCTGAAATATGTCTTCTTGGGAGCTATTTTGCTTTCTCCACTTGATAGTTCGGCACTTCTCTTCCCCTTCTTTACTCTGAGAGTGTCAGAGCACTGGAACAGGCTGCCCAGAGGTTGTGGAGTCTTCTTTTCTGGAGAGATTCAAAACCTGCCTGGATATGTTCCTGTCCAACCTGCTCTAGGTGACCCTGCTTTGGCCAGGGGGGTTGGACGAGATGGTCTCCAAAGGTCCATTCCAACCCCTACCAATTTCTGATTCTCTGCCCCCAGGCTGTTTGGCAGTGGAAGCTGAACCAGGCTGTCCGACAGGCACTGAACGGGAAGCGAGATTTCCCATTGTGGGGCAAAACTGGTGAAGGCACTGAGCCCCCATCCTGCCGCTTCTTCACCTACCTCTTCAGGCTGGAGGGCAAGTTCAAGAGCGCATCCTATGAGGGCGAGTGGCACTGGGGAAAGCCACATGGCAAGTAAGGAGCATTTTTTACCCCTTTCCTAAGCAAGAATGTGCAAGGATGGCCCTGCTGTCTCTGTATAGGACTAGATCCAGTGGATGCAATGGTGGAGGTATAGATACCACAGAACGGCTGTGGACATGGGGTGATCCATCCCATGCTGAGGCCTTGGACCACAGACTCTGGGCTGGTGACTTCCTGGGGTGTGCCACCCTCTCTGGTTCCTTCCTCACTTCTTTCCAGAGGGAAACTGAGTATTGAGGATGGATTCAGGGGGTACTTGGGACACATTTGCTTGCTTTCAGGGCTTGGTCAAAGCATGTCTCGCTAGTGATACTGGTTAATGCAGTAAATTGTAGAGGCTGACCCTAATAATGTGGTAATGATCCCATTGAAGGCACTGCATCGGCTTATGCCTGTAATTAGGACTTAGACTTGAGATAATGTTTATTTTCAAGATCACAGCTTGAGGCATAAAATCTTACCGTCATGATGACAAAAAACAAAAACAATATAAAGCCTTTTCTTGTGAATGAGAGAGAAGTTTTATCCTGTGCTGTCAAAATCTATTCTAACATCTAAACTTATTATCAAAGGAATTTAAAAAAATAATATATATATATATATAAAGGAGGCTCAAATGTATTTTTTGGGAAAATGAAAACTGTTCACTAAACCCAACTGAAGTTTAAGAGTGAGTTCTACCAAAAAGGAATGGTCTGTAAATTAAGGCTTAAATGGTCCCAACCAAAATCTCTTTGATGTAGGATAAAGCACAGTCTCTGTTTTTGTGAAGAAACAAGAAATATGACCAACTTCCTCAGATACAAAAACAGGGTGGCTTGGAAGTTTTATGCTTCCTGAGTTTTACACAGTTTGTTTACAGTTGTTATTGAAGCAAAAAGTATATAGAGATTTGGTTTGGAAGAGCCTCAAAATAATGAGAATAACCAAAATCAAAAGTGTAATCCTGAACCTTCTGTGTAAGAGATTGGGCCTTGTCCCAGAATAGCATTAAACAGGTTTTTGGAGTAGAGCTTTTCCCCGAGGGAGTCCTTTACATCATCCCCACTTTCCCCAGCACCTGCAATCCTGAAGGGGATCTGAAAACCTCTGTGTGTAGACACAGAGGAGCAAGCAACTCTCCTTGCTCTTTGTCTCCTCCTCTCTTAGAGTTGGAGAAATAAGATGAATCAACACCTCTGCTGCTTCAGATAAAATGAAGTTGAAACATCCCAGGGAATTTGTGGCAGAAATAAGTGACTTCAGGAGCTTTTAATGCCTGAACTTTTAATTGCTTAATCACTAAGCTGTCCTTCCCACTCCTGAAGTTGCTCTTCTGTGTGACTTGCTACTTTGATGGCCTTGATGGCTTGTCCACCTCTGAAGGAGAGACTGGCTTGGCAAAGCACATTAGCAGAAAGCTGCAGCAGCATGAATTGGGGCTCTTCAGCAAAAAAGTCTGTGTTCTTCGCTGTCCTGTCCCGGTACTCCTGGTGACCTGGTGTGGTGGGAGGAGATGCTTCCACTCTGAAGTAGCTTAAACCATCCCCATGGCTGGAGTAGGCATTCTCCCTGGCTTGCTTTCTTTGCTGGCAATCATGCTAGCAAAGCAAAAGGAGATGTATTTCAAATCCACTTAAAATTAATCTGACCACTTCCCTGTAAATACCAGAAAAAGAACCTGTCTCGTGTAGGTGTTTAAAGCAACTTGGTGAAAGTCAAACAAATGCGTCATGGTTTTGGTAGCGCATCATCCTCTATTGTGTCTGGTTGGGGAACGCGTAGGGAACTGGCTGTGTCTGGGGTGATGCAAAAATTAAAACAGTGAGAGGGTGTAGGTGGAGTGGGAGACCGGGAGGGAGGGAAATGCATTCACAGCTGGGCATGGCTGGGCACTAATTTGACCGTGGCGTTGACTGTTCCAGTCTCGTTGTTGCATTGTTAACTTGTGTAATTGTCTCTACAACCCCCACACAAAACAGATGGGAAGATATGATCCCTTTAGGCCAGCGCTTCTCTCTTTTCTTTTCATAGTGCCTGGTACAATGAAGTTCTGGACCGTGGTGTCATTATGTTGTCTACGGGGATGTGCCACGCTGGAATCTTCAGCTGGTTTAATCACATGCTGCACTGAGATTACGAAAGGATCATGTGCAAGGTCCTAAATGGATGACCCAGCAACTCTACAAAATGCTTTTGAGATTAGGGAACATAGAAAAAGATTCTTCCTGCTCATTCCAGGGCACAAAAACATTACGACATTAAATCCTTACAGTGCCAGGCAAGGTGCCAGAGGTGCCTGGAGAACTTCTGTGTCTCTGTTCCCTGAGGAAATATTTTGATGTTGGCCATTTCTAGGTTGTGCTTTGATACCTTCTGTTGCAGCTGTGAGTGTTGCTGGTGACGCCCCTTGTGTAATGTTTCATTTGAATTGCAGGGGGACACTGAAGTGGCGTGACGGACGCAACCACGTCGGAGATTTCAAAGAGGGCTTGGAGCATGGGTAAGCCTTAAAAAACCAGGGTGTTTCTTGCTTTCAAAATAAGCTAAGAAATGGTTCCTCCCAGAGGTACAGGGACACTGGTGTCTTGTAGAGGGACTCTGTTCACTCTTACGGCCCAATTCATCTGACCTATTTTGGACACCTGACTTGGATTGTAACCTAGAGTGACTGGCTAGGGACTGTGGTGCAGATGACCCTTTTAGACGCAAACATCTCTTCAGCTGGATAAATCTGACCCCAGTTCTCTAAATCTAAGTGTATTTATTCATGTGAAGCACCTTGACAAAGTTATTTTTAGAAATCTTTAAAAACCTCTTAAAAGAGTTTTCAGGGGAAAGTAACCATACTATGAGATTCAATCATTATTTTTCTATTATTTTTGAAAATAATACTTCTACATTTCTTATTTCTACTTGAGTTCCAGAATAGTTAAGGTTTTTAAGGGGAAAAAAATGTCTCAAGTACTTTGTATGGGGATTACAAAAACATTTTGTTTGGACCAAAGCAATTATTTTGGTAGTCTAACTCAGCTCCCAAACTGGGGAAGGGGGAGAGACAACAAGAAACCAACACCACTGAAAGTATCTCTCCAGAAGAAGCAGTGAGAAACTGTGGCTGCAGCTCACGAGGAGATGAGCTCTCCCTTGGGGCAAGTCCATCGATACCTGGAAAGTGTGTTGGGTTAGAGCTGAGCCCAACCATGCAAATCAGCTTGGGAGTCTGGAAGGTCCTTCGTTTTTAAGCTTCATCCAGTAGAACTGAGTCACCTTTTGCCATACTGACCTCTGCCATATGCACCTTGTAGGTTTGGAATATGCCTTGTCCCACGCCGATCTGAAGACCGGTATGACTGCTACAAGTGCCACTGGTACGAGGGCAAGATGAGAGGCTATGGAATCTGTGAGTAAGTAAAACCCAAAGATGGACTCTGGGGGCAAAAAAAGGGAACTCCACGTATTTAATGTTCTCACCTCACTGTGGAAGGCTCAGTCATGGTGTAAAACCCAGGGTATTTCAGGTGCCAGAAGCTTTTGCTTTGGAGATGGGCAGTATGGCTTCTTCACAAGCCCTGAGTCTTCTGAGCATTAGAATAGTAAGAGCTTCTCTGCAAGCTGTGACCATTGTAACTACCTGATGTAGCATCCTCTGTGCCCTAGAGGTGAGGATGTAATTTTGTATTCGTTCTTGTGGTTGCAGAGCAGAGCACATGGTGTGCCATCAGCACTTGACAGACATGGTGAAGCACACAGCTTGCTCTGTCTCCCCTGGCCAGGCCATCTGGACTAAATCTTGTGTAGACTAGTTCCTTAATGATGGATGGGATTGTTTCTCTGGGGGTCATATGTGTTGTCCTCCCCTGCTGAAGGGGACTGGTTCCCCCAGTTGGCTTTTTTTTTTTTGCTCACTCAAATTCTAAGCTTAAGTCCAGAGATTAATTTTAGAAATGGAGTCTGAGATTTTTCTTATTTACTCATCAAAGTTGGTCCCTTCCAACCCAAACCGTTCTCTGATTCTACAACATGCAGAAATCTCTAGGGAACTTGGAGCCAACTGAGCGGTGCTGCGCTAGTGTCTCTGGTGTCTAATGTGAAGGTGTATTGATGATTATCAATTAGCTCTGCTTAGCATAAGCGTTTTCTCTGTTGTGGCAGAGATCTGCTGGCCAGCCTGGCCAGAGCTAAGGGGACCTCTTCTCAGGGGGATGAGCTGAGGGGGTGGTTGGTGAGCGTAGAAAGGTGACAGCAGATCTGGCTTCCTGCTTGATCTTATCTATTCCCACTCTGGATTAACCAGTGGTCACCACAACCTGGCTGGCGAGAGGTCACGAACTGAGTGGCCCCTCCCAGGACAATCGCAAGCCTAAGCTGTGTCCTTAGGTAATGTTATCTATATAGTTATCTAATATAATAATAGAAAACTATCTGTGTAGCAATTAGCTTGGGTGATGCACATTCCTAATTGCAACCAACTACCAGCTCCAGAGGTATCAATTAAATTTTTGGAATATTTAGGAGGCAGATGAGCCCAATCTACTCGCTTTCCTGGCTTCCTCCTCCAATGGTAGCTGCCAAATAGGCACAGTCTTAAATTCTGTCTGTTTTTTTCCCTGCAGGTATGGGAATGATATGGTCTACAAAGGTTACTTCAAAGACAACGTGCGTCAAGGGTTTGGGATACTGGAGAACCTGTCAGCTGAGCATCCGTTTAAATACACAGGACAGTGGGAAAATGACAAGAAGAATGGATATGGAGTCTGGGAAGACAAAGATAGGTAAAGGCGATTTAGATCAGAGTTGGCTTGAGGTGGCTGAGAGTTTTGTCCCTCTATTGGCAGGGGTAAAGCCTTGTGTTTGGATGGGGTGATTTGGGGATAAAAGGGTGGAGGTGTCCAACCTCTGCTATAAGGCTTGAACTTCTGGGAAAGTCCTATGTGCATGATTTTAACACTTGTCCTGCACGGAGCACTATATCAGGTAAAACTAGCCTCAGTAAGGGATACATTGAACTGACAAAGATCTAATAAAATAAGGAAAAAACCTAATTTGTTTTTATCTCTTTCCAGAGGTGAGAGATACATAGGGACATGGCTTGACGATCACAAACATGGACAAGGCATTGTAGTAACCCAGTCGGGTGTCTGCTATCAAAGGACATTTCATGCTGATAAAATGGTGGTGAGTACCCATTTTCAGTGGATTCTCTAGATTGACAGGACATGGAATTCCCCATCAAGGGCAAAATTAAGATTTTACTCCATAATCTTTGAGGGAAAAGAGAAAGCAAGAAAAAGCATGCACTGGTATTTTACCATGATAATGGTCTTGAAGAACAAGACCTAGATTAAGTCTTGTTTCTTAACATCTTTCTGAGGTGCAGGTAGGAACTAGATGTGAGACTGTCTCTTCTCCTTGCTAAGACACCTTATAGGTCTGTCTGTTTGACTAATGATCAGGTCACTATTAGAGACCAGAACTCATATGTAAAGTGCTTTACAGTTATATATGATACTAAATCTATCTTAGACGTCATTAAGCCTTTACCTTTCCAATGTGAGCTTACCTATGGCAAGTTGGCTGTCCAGTTCATTGAAAGTTTAGATGTTGATGTGGAAAAGCAAAAGGGACTGGCATCGCTAGAACTGGCTTGGAAAGAAAAGCGTTTCTTCTCATTAAAAATACGCGCTTAAAAAAACAAACAACCCCTTCCCCACTCACCAAATTAGGACAAAATGTTTAGCATGGAAACTTCGTCGGAAGGGCTTTCCATAAAAACTCCATCTGCGGGGAACCAAAATAAAGCTGTCTTTTGGTCTGCCAGCTGCCAAAGGCTCCTTTAACTTCACAAGGCTTCCGGGTGGGGAGCAGTCACTTCAGCTTTCCTAGTGGAAAATTGGTAGGGCCAAGAAGCTTCCCTTGGAAACCTTCTATTTTTGCCAGAAAGGGCGCTTTCCACTAAGAAAACCATTCCAGTGGAAAATGTGTTACAGCTCTAAAAGTGACCACATTTTCTGGCTGGTATGGGTACGTATAAACCTTCGGGCCCAAACCATGGGCTAAGTCCCACCAAGAAGAATCTTTCCCCTTTGGTATAAATTATCCTGTGTCTGTTCTGCATCTTGGTGCTCCTTCCCTGAAATCTGTGCTTCCGTAAGAGGCCGTGGGAGTTGGGAGGTCATGGAATGAGTTATTTTATGAATGCTCAGGAGCAGCTCATTAAAGCCCCGTTGACTGCACAGCAAGGCTCAAAGCTAATTCTACACAGCAGCTCCCTTCCTTTTTTCTCTTAGTTGTCTTGCAAAGAATGACAGAATTGATTACAAACACCTAAAAGTCATAGGATTGGGAGGACCACGATTTTGACCCATATGGCAATTCTTTGTGATGGTTCTTTGACCAGGAGCCTGTCTTTTGTCCCTTGTTCTAGGGAAACGGATGCAGTATGATTGTTGTTTAAAGTCTCCTGACTGCCCAGTACTTCTCTGTGTAGTGATGTCTAAAGGGTTATTTCTAGAACACCTCCTTCCTTTTCTCTTGAGCATTGCAATGTCATGTTGGGCTTTCAAAAAGGTTCTCCGAGTCAGCATCCCATAAATGTTCCAAGCCAGTGGCTGTTTCTAGATGAACTCGAGTAGGTAGGAAGCTAATGTCATGAATTCACTACTTCTGCTTTCAAATGCAGGGCTCTGGGATTCTGCTCTTGGAAGATGACTCTGTCTACGAAGGGAACTTCACAGAAGATCTAACCTTTGTTGGAAAGGTGAGCACTTCCTCCATCTCAGCCTTTCCTCACAGTTGCTTGCTTTCCAGTAGGGCAGATAGATTCATCTTCAAAATTCATTCTGTCCTGCTCCACTTCCCCCAGTCCTCTAGAAAATAATATTTTCCTGGTTTGGTTTTGTTGGGTTTTTTTCCTTCTATTGTTAGTCTCATTCACAGAAGGAAGGCTGCAGCTGAGAGACTTCAAGTAGTTGGGGCTTTGTTGAATTGTTTTGGTTTTTACTGTTTTGTTTACAATGAGGAGTTTGGGGTTTTTTTTATTGTCTGTGGGACATTTTTGGCTGTGCTTCGTAGCTGCAGTTGGGCTGCTCTTGCGTTCTTAGAACAAATGTTTGAGCCTTTGTAGTGGTTGGGAGCACAGGAAATGATGTATAAACCAAATGGAGTTGCAGTACCGGCACTACGCTAACATAACCGAGATGTTAACAGAGCTGAGGGATCTTGGAAGCTTGATTTTGCAATCTGGACACTGCACTGACACGTTCAACACTTTGTGGTTGATCTTTAACTGAAATATCTGGTCGAAGCGTTCATCAAGTGCCCCGTTGCAGGGAAAACTAGTCCTCCGGCTTGTTACAGAAGTCTGTGATGAGTCTGACAGGAAGTGTGTGGTTATATCAGAGTGAGTGGATGTCAAAACACTTGGTAAGGATTGCAAATGAGCCCTGTCATTTACTGACTTGTCATGGGAGGAGGAGTTTGTCATCATCTTCTTCAGCCGGAAGACCTGGGGTGGATTTTGCAGAGACTGATTATAGTACTTACATACTGCTTCTGCCAGAATTAATGTTTAGTTTTAGTGGTTACTCTAGAAAAATCAGTTCTTTATCTAAAGATGGAGTGCCTCCTGCTATTAGCCATGAGGACTTTGGGCTCATATTCAGAGCCAGACTAGTTACAATATTGTTTGGCTTTGGATTTGATTTAATTAACATTTCTAAGTTCGAGTCGAGCTACTGCATGTCTTCTGTATTTGCCTCAGAGAATTTAAGGTTTTTCTTGGTAGCAATTAACATTTTGAAAGCGTTTATGGTGAATATCATATGATTCCTCCTACCTGTGAGGCCAAATTTGCTTGCGGTTTTAACAAGCAGAGGAAAAACAGAGGAGAAATTGAAGTTTCGTGTGTTCACTGTAGGTTAGAAATAACTGATGTCAAATTTAAGCCAGAAAATTTTATAACTCAAAGAAGATATTGGGTATTTGTCAAGCATAATGTAAATGTTTTACTCTGCGATTGTGGCGGTCTTTCCCCTCCAGAATCCTACATGTGTCATTCAATAGCAAGGAGATGTTTTCTCCAGTGGCTGTCACCTTAATGACACTATTGCTTTGGATGTTGAAAACGTGCACCTCTCTGCTGGAAGTCGTTCTTAGTCACCGTTTCAGGAGCTGGCTCTGTTGAAAAGAGAATCTGAGATCTCGGTCCAGCTTGTTTCCTCTCACTAATGAGATCTTGGCAGAATAAACCTTTATTTCTCCGTTGCAGGGAAAGCTGTCCTTTGCCAATGGCTTCATTCTGGAGGGAACCTTTACTAACAAATCGGGCCAAGGCCTTCAGACGCACGGCATCCTGAACACATCGAACGAGCAGCTGGATGACAGGATAACCAAAGCGTGAGCAGCAAGGGTTGACTTCTCGGGTCACAGCTTGTATTTTCACTCTACCTAGAGGAGTACTGAACCAATCCCTGCAGGGATCAAGACGGTCCTTAGTGAAAGAGTTGGTCTAAAAACTGGTTTATATGCAAGGAGAGAAAGAGGGGAGGAGAGTACAGTTTGTCATTTAATCTTTATGCCATGTAGGATGAAGAAAAAGAATATTCTGGTCCCATCCAGCCAGAGATACTCCCATCCTTACACCAGAGAGAGTTTGGGAGGCTTAACGTTTTTGGTGATTTGTGCATGTGTGTGTGCACTCACACGTATTTCTTTACATACACACAGACAGGTCTGAAGCTATACAGGCAAGGGCTGGCTGCTAAAATGCATCATTTACTCCTTTCCTGTCCCTCTGTGCTATTACATGAATATCACCAGCTGATATTGTAGAGATAGGAAAGCCACCAAAAATCAAGAACTGAAGCACAGCTCTGAAGAACTTGAATTGGGTAGTGCTCTCTGTGGAGGAAGGCTGTGGAGCCAGCATCAGAGCTTCATGGGGCTCTGAACCCTGCAAAGGTTTGCCAGGCTGTGGTGGGTCTGGGTTCAGCCAGTTTAACCCAAATGTGGGAGTCCCAGTGGAAAAGAGTTGCCTGTCCCCTGAGGGGAATTTTTCTCACAAAACTCAGTTTAATTTCCTCTTCTTTCCTCCTCAAAACATTTCCAGTCCATCAGAGTAGTGATGTTGCAGAAACAGCTCCTGTTTCTTGTGCTTTTCAGGCAGCAATAAGTGCTAGTGGTGGTTGCTCAGCTATCCTCTTGCCATCAGTGTTTTCTGCAGGTTTTCAGTGAAAATAAATAGCTATATTTAGAAACATCCATAAGTGGAGCAGAAAGTCTGTGAACAGTTCACCAGCAAACATTTAAATTATTGATGTTCCACGCACCAGGAATTTTTCTTCACCCAAAGTATCTCATTGTCAAGGCAATAGACTTGAGTTGCTTTTCATTGAATTACCGAAAAGGCTCTGTCATCTTTCCCTGCTCCCATAGTTCCTGTGTTAATATCTGATTCTGGAGAACCTTCCATACTTGAAGGTGAAGTCTGAAATAATTGAGGAGAGGTGCAGAAAAGCCTAATATTTATTCCATGTTTATGTTTTGCAGTCAGCTGGGCCTCGAGGAGTTCCCAGTGGAGAAGAGGTGGAAGGGAATCTACGATCAGTTCCTGGAGTTCATCCATTCTGGCTGCAAAGAAGAAACGGAGGAGTCTTTCATGGGCTTCCACATTCAAACAAGCAAGGAGCTGAGGAAATCTCAGGAGTACCTCTTCTGCCAAAGGTATGAATGTTGTATGTCCTTGTTTTAACAGTTAAAATAAATACCTCGTTGTGTAGAGAAGATAGTGGTTTACATTAAGGTCTGCCATGAGTTAAAGCTCTGAACCCCATGTTATCTAGTTGTTCCTGCTCTTGAGACAGGAGGACGAATTTTAAGCCTGAATTTAAGGTTGTGCTGTTGAGATTGACTTTTATAAGTGAAAATTTTGATGGGATTAATTTGATTAAATGTAAGCACCTGGATGTGACTCAGTCATCACTGGCTCCTCTTGTATTTGAAGGAAACCATCATCAGCTGATGCAGAGCAAACTCATCTCTCTTTAAGAAATATTTAAAATAATTAAGATGAGCATGGACAGGATGCAACCCAGGCTGGTTGTAAGGGGAGCTGAAGGCAATGAATTTAACTCATCACAGGACTTTTAAGTCAATGGGACAGTTCCACTGAAAAGGACAGAAAAAAAAATAATCATTTGTTCTAATAGTCTTATTTCCCCCTTGGTGTCTACCTGCAACAACACTTGGGATTTATCCCAGTGCTTCGCTGTGTGGTTTTCCTTCCTCACCTTTCATCTTTTTAGGGGGACTGAAGATGTATCCTGGAAAATAGAAGATATTCTTGAAGAGATTGTCCAGCACCAGGGGCAGGAGTCACTACAGAATTATTTAGAGAAGGTAAAGTTTAAAAGCAGAATGATTCACATCTGTCCACCAGACGCAGGTTATAGGAACTTTCTGTAGCTTTCTGTTAGCACATATAACATTTCCAGTGACTCCAAGAGTCTTCTCTAAATTCTGTGTGAATACCTATACTTGTGAAGAAGAGGGTTATCCACGCTTTTTCGACACTCATTTTGTGTACAGCAGCTACACAGGCCAGAAAGTGATGACAAAGCTTCGCTCTTGGATCTCAAACTGTGTCAGGGAATAACCAGCTGCTGGAAGTGATTAATAAACTTCCATTCACTCTTGGCAGTTGGTTTTCACCCTGAAGCACCCTTTGTGTGCTCTCTTCAGTATCGCAGCAAATCTCATCAGAACAGCAATTCCAGTAAGCATATTTCTCCCTGACAATGGGAGGAGAATGGGCTTGTGGCAGCAAAACCAGACCAAAATTATAGTTGATTACCTCTAGGCTTGTTCTCCTTTGCTGATAAGAGAAGGTTGGGTGGCCTTTCAGTGTTATCCTCTACCAATGCCAAGGGCTGACTTGTGAAATCTAATTTTCCTCTGACATGCAGGCATTGAAGTCTTCCCTGCACCCACTGGGAAAGCTGCTGAAGGCCTTGACGATAGCTTTTCAGGCAACGTATTCTGGGATTGGGGCCAACAGACACTTGCTGACGATGGCACAAGAGGAAGTCAAGTACTATGCAAAGAAAATATGGGAGTTTTACCAGTAAGTCGAGCATGCTGAGTCTTTCCAATGGGTACGACCACAGAGGGCTTGTGGAGTAGACCATCAGGATCATTTTTTCAGGTGACAGGACTGCTTTATTTTAGGAGCATTGCTTCAGAATGGTGCTAGATAAAGAGTTATTTGCCATAACTGAGGTCATATGGACCTAGAAAACTTTTATTATGCCCATTGCTCAGTACAAGACCCAGGAGCTTAAATATGACTAAATCTTACTGAGTTACGGCAGCTCAATGAGCTGTTGCCCATAATAAGACTTTATTTAGACAACCTCAAATATAAGCAAGAAACCTCACTAAGTAGCAAGGACAGCAAAGTATATCAGAGCGCACAAGAGCAGTGTTCAATACCTACATTTGAATGAAAAATAGCTTAAGCTTAACATGCCTCAACAGGAGCCAAGAACATGCAGTGTAAGCGCGTCGTTGAGGCTCAGCTGATGTGGGTAGTGACTCTAAAATGAGGTTGTTCCATTGTGTGGTTGTGCCCATGGGTGATTAAGGACTGGATCAAAAGCATTACTGGGGTCCTGTTGCTGTTAGAATATCTTTTAGGAGAAGATACAAGAAGGTAGCGAGAAACAGAGGTGGGGAACTCTCCCTCTAGCTGCACTCGGGGTGGTATTGCCTTAAAAAGAACAAATTGGGTAAAAGCTTTGTTGTTATCGGTGTAGTCTTGTGCGAGGAAGGCTGCCAGGTCTGTGGTGAGGGGTTTTCTGCCCCAGAGCAGTCTGAGAACAGCAGCACAACTGATGGGAACAAGTTAGATTTGATTCAGTTCACCTGAGCTGTGTTCATGAACAGGACAACAGGGCTCTCAGCCTGAGCATCGGTTCATTTGAAGGTGCTTCTGAGCTTGGAGAGCTTGCTTCATATATCAAAACCTTTCAGATGCAGCGTGGGGAGGAAGACACACCTTGCTCTACCATGCCCCGGCTGGGTTTCCTAGGCTGATACCAAAAAAAAAAGCCTAAAAGCAACCTTTCCTGAATCTATGCTTTAATATTATGAATTTTTGGCTTGGAAATATCAAGACAAACCCGAGCTATTTTTCAGAATATGAACATACTCTGATGTTTATAGATGGATTCAAAAATTGGTTGGTGTGACAGGTCATAGAATCATAGAATAGTTTGCTGTGGAAGGGACCTTTACAGGCCCATCTAGTCCAACCCCCCTGCCATGATCAGGGACATCTTCAACTACACCAGGTTGCTCAGAGCCCCGTCCAACCTGACTTTGATTGTTTCCAGGGATGGGGCATCTACCACCTCTCTGGTCAACTTGGGCCAGGGTTTCACCACTCTCATTGTAAAAAATTTCTTCCTTGTATGTAGTCTGAATTTCCCCTCTTTTAGTTTAAAACCATCACACCTTGTTCTATCATATCAGGCCCTGCTAAAAAGTTTGTCCCCATCTTTCCTGTAGACCCCCTTTAAGTACTGGAAGGATGCAATAAAGTGCCCCCAGAGCCTTCTCTTCTCCAGGCTGAAACCAGGTCCTGAAACCTCATGTCCCTGAATACAAGGAGATGGTGCTCAATGCAGACCACAGTCAGGAGCTCCAGAGTGACCACCCTGCTCTTCAGAAGCTATGGAGATTTTTGAAACACTGATTCATTCCTGACAGCTGCTTCTGGTAGTGGAGGAAGCCCTCAAATAGTGAAATTTGAATACTGAAACAATACAAGGATTATAGAGAGCTTTCCACTTGATGCTGGGACAGCTGAGCTCTTCACTTGTGGAAAAGAAAAAAAAAAAAAGAGGGAGGGAACTAAACCTTGTTTCTTCTCCTCTTCTAGGGGTTTGCTCCATCTGGCGCTGGAACAGAAAGGCCAACTGCCTGCAAAGTGTGTGGATGGAGATACAAGGTATGTGTCACCACTGGTTGTTTAATTTTAAGGTGATTGGACATTTGGGGTGTCTCTTAAAATGCATTTAGTGCTGAGCTGATTGTATTTGTCCATTTGAGGCAGATTTAGTGCCCGCACTTCTCTCTGGGTGAAAAGATTTCAGTAGTTCTGCTTGAAACATGAAAGCAACGTCTTCTAATCATGGTCTGTAGCAGACTAGAGTGGTGAGTTGGAGGTGTGTGTGGTCAGGGCCTTGCAAGATTACCCACACCAGGTTCCATGCAGTTGTGTGCGAGACGATAGTCCCAGCACTACCGTGTTCCTTTGCATTAGTCACAGGAATTTGTTCGTTGTGGGGATGGTGTCTTCCATACCAGCGCTGAGAGAAAGGCTAGGCCTGGAAACAGGGAGTAGAGTGCGGGAAATGTGGCAGAGAAGATAGAAAACATGATGTTCCTGGAATAAGAAGCTAGAAATAATTGTGGGAGACCCAGGTTTTGGGGGTGGGAAGAAGCATCTTTATTCAGCTGTCCCCATTTGGTCTGGATTTCTCTTGCTGTAAGCTGCAGCCATCCTCATGTGGGCTGAATGAAGCCAAGAGGTTGGTGGGATGGAAAGCAGCTGGAAAATGGCTTGATCTGAATTTATGTGGTCTTTAGACCTTAAGAAATAATAAGTGCTCTACTGAAAGAGCTCAGAAAGAACAGCTGGAGATAGGTCTCCGGTGCTCCAGGTTTCTCCAAGTGACTAAGGAGATCTTGTGGAGAAACAGTCCCCTGTCCCGTCCTACAGCATAAGATGCTCTTGCATCTTCAGCTTTTGGGCACACATTATAACGGTCACTGCTGTCCAACTGTGACATTGAACTCAGAGACAGAGGAAAGAGCAGGGAACAAGGAGAACACCTTTCAGTCTCAGACGCCGCCTCTTCCATTGTGTGCTGTGGGGCTCGTGGTAATATCAAGGTTGTAGGTCTCATTGTTGGACTCTGCTTTTCTCCTTCATAGCGACCAGAAGGCATGCGGTGTGGTCCTGCCGCTGATCTTGCCCTGCTTCTACCCTGAACTTTTCATGCTCTACATGCTCTATCATGAAAGAGAAGATGACCTCTACTGCCAAGGGATCGTGGACCTAAGTCTTTTTCCTGACATCAAGCTGCTGGAGTTTCTGGATGTGCAGAAGTACGTGACATTTGTTCATCCCAGGATGCAATCCCGTGATACCAGCTGGGAAGGTAGTGGCCAGGGAAAGTTCTGATGACACAGGAGGAAAGGACATATAACCTGTTCCTGGGTCCATCGTTGGCTGTAGCGCTGAAGTAACTGCTATTATCTCTGCTAATTTTCATTTTCCTTTAGCAAAAAAATCATCTTTTCTAGCCCACCAAACAAATGGTTCGCTCCAACACAGAAATAATCAGATATAGTTTATAAAATATGTCTTAGAGTTATAGTCCAACAAATGGCACTTCCTGTAACAGTGTGGGGACGTAGCTTTGACACAGGGGAAAGGTTATGGAGCCAGATGTCTCCTTCATCTGTTCCTGCAGCTGGATCCATCTTTGGAAGTGATATGTGAGGACCAATGACTCAGACTCAAGAGGCTTTTCTAACACAGCATCATCTGCAGCTCAAGGGCTTAAGCAGGGTGTCAGAAGACTAAATTTGGCGATTAGATTCAGTGAGAGGAAATTAATCTGAAAATGCCAAAACTCTCCACTGATTATTACAGAAGCATCTGTGAGTAAAATGAACCCTACACTCAGGTCAATGAATCTGAACTATTCATTATTCCTGTAGCAGTGTATCGAGAGGAGCAAACTCAGCCTCATGCACCTACAAGACTTTTGCATCACCTCAAACACGCAGATAATAACAATCGAGACTGACTTAGGGTGGAGTTAAGACATGGACATCTGCCTTCTAAATCTTCTCTCTGTAATCTCCTTTCAGACACCTCTGGCCTCTGAAAGATCTCACCCTGACAACCAACCAGGTAAGAAATAACACTAAGAGGTAGCTTTGGTGTGATAATGAGATGGCGTTGGGGCTATGTGTTGTTGCTGGCCAATGATGGAGCTTCACCAAGTAACCACAGGACAGAATGCACTCAGAATTCAGAGATACATGACGTGGGTAAATCTTCCCTCTTTAAACTGAAAGGGGGAGATTTAGATTAGATCTCAGGAAGAAATTCTTTGCTGTGAGGGTGGTGAGATCCTGGCCCAGGTTGCCCAGAGAAGCTGTGGCTGCCCCATCCCTGGAGGGGTTCAAGGGCAGGTTGGAGGGGGCTTGGAGCAACCTGGTCTGGTGGGAGGTGTCCCCGCCCAGGGCAGGAGGGTGGAACTACATGATCTTGAAGGTCCCTTCCACCTCTAACCATTCTATGATTAATTGTGATCTGTAGCTGCTGCACGTGAATTTCCACGGATGGGGATATGAGCTCTGTGTAGGATTGCTTTGCAGTGCTCTGCCCTGTGGTGGTTCAAAGACATCTGTGTTCAGATGGATATTGCAGACATCTAAGCGTATTCAAAGTGACGCTATCTACAACACCTTTATTTCACCCTCCTTTATGGGCTGCAAATATACTTATTTTGGGTCCAGCATGGAGGAGCCACGTGGTGGCTCTCAGAGAGATGCTCTTACCGAGGCACAACTCTTTTTCTCCCTTTCAGAGGCGGTCCCTTATCAAAGACAAGTGTTTCCTCTCTGCCACAGAGTGTTTGCAGAAGCTGATGTAAGTCACTGTCCCAAAAAATATCAAAACAGTATCAATCGTGTTTAAATGCAACTGCCCCTGGCTAATATCTCCCCTTCCCTTAATTTTCCAGAGACATTCCTACACAAAAATCTGACTTTGATCCTTCATGTCAGTGTGAACAGCAAATTGGGCCTGGCTGTGAGTGCCTGGTCATGACTGAGCCCGTTGCTCTGGACACACTCCGTGTGTGCTACATGAGGGTTATCCATCCAGTGTGGCATCCCAAGACATTAAAGTAGCAAAGCAGAGCTCAATTTAAGAAGCTCAGCTTGATCTATTGTCTTGAAGTCCAGCCTAGAGGGTGGTGCTGCAGTAACGAGTGGGAAGGAAGATAAAGGGGAGCACAGAAGTGTTGTGGGATCCATCAGACAGGAGGTCTCATGTCCCTAAAATACACTAGTCCTGGTGAGACCACGGCTATGAAAGCCAATGTGACTTCTCTTCTGGGAAAGGCAGCACAGGCCGCATGTACTTTGGCAAGGCTTTATGGGCAGAAGAAACCAACATTATAGATGTGACAACTGGATTGTCTCTTGTAAGGGCAATATCTTGATAGAACCCCAAAAGTGGTTCATCTCATAATCTTTAGCTTTTATTTGAGGGACCGTGACTCAGGTTAGCCCTGTCTAAAATGAAAGACCGATACTGGGGCAAGCAGGACACACTCAGGACTTGGGAAGACCCAAGGTCCACCTGGATAAAGTTTACACCCTGGTGATGCCTCCTGGCACAACCTTTTTGACCGCTTTTTAGAGCAGCTATTTGAGATGATTGGTGGACTTTGTAGCGTGACCATCTGCTCTGAAGTTTTCTAGTTCTTCTGCTCTATCTCTTTAGCTGTGTAGTGGCAGCATTTTTCACATGGCTGTTTTCACACTGACAGCACCACAGTGGATCCCCGTGAAAAGCTGGTGATCCTCCAGAAGACGTATGAGGAGATAGAGAGCACGGTGTCCCGGGTGGTGGAGAAGGACTACAAGCTCCCCATGGATGACCTGTTGCCCCTACTGATGTATGTTGTATCCCGAGCAAAGTAAGTGGATGGTCTTCACTTCCCAGTCCCGTTGTTGTGTGATACCTCAACTGGAGAAAGGACAGCCATGTTTCCAGGCCAAATAATTTAAATTAAAAACTGGGGTTTGTGTTTTAACGTGCTTTTTCCTGAGCTGTACTTGGGTTTCTGTGTGCTGCTCTCTGGCAGCTGTGGTGTGATGGTGTTGGCCATGATAAAAAGTGGGTAAGGACTTGCTGAGTGTCCATCTCTTACCGGAGAGGATTGTTCAGAGTTGCCATGGCAAATGTGGTCTTACCCGCATCTCAGATTTCGGTAGAAAACAGGAACATGAAGCCTTTGAAGGCCAATTGTTGATACCTTCAAGACATCATTTATGTATCTTACATCTTCTGTTTTCCATTCTCATTGGAGCACTGTAATTCACTTTGGAGACTAGGAAGGTCTTGAATGCTGACCACCTAGTAATTAGACATTTCCTGTGTAGGAATGACTGTAGATGTAAGATATTTTTGCCAAAGAGGCTCTGTCTGTGCTGCTTTCACTGGAACTGCAAGAACCTGCTTACATCCAGTAGAATGAAAGTGTACTTTTTTTTTTTTTTATTTTTCTGGCAAATTTGAGTCAAAGTCCTTGATTGACTTCCTGGATATGCTTGGTCTCCAAAAAAGCATGAAATATGGCCATGAAATCCAGAAGCTTTTTTTTTTTCCCCACTGCAATCATGTTGGGTGACACAGGTTTGTTTGCGAGGCAGCTTTCTCGACTGTAGATGAAAGAGGAGGGGAATGAGAGACTGTGTAAATGGAGGAGTTGAAATTTTCTGATGAATGAACATCTTTGCTGAGGTCCGGTCATGCTGGATGCCTCAAGGACTCAGCCTCTACAAGACCAAGGTGATAACACAAAGAATCAGCAATGGACTTAAAGATCATCCTAGGCTGCATCAAAAGCAGCGTGGCCAGCAGGTTGAGGGAAGGGATTCTGTCCCTCTGCTTGCTTTTGTGAGACCCCACCTGGAGTACTGTGTCCATTTCTGGAGCTCCAACATAAGAAGGACATGGACCTGTTGGAGCGAGTCCAGAGGAGGTCACAAAGATGATCTGCAGGCTGGAGCACCTCTCCTGTGAAGACAGGCTGAGAGAGTTGGGGTTGTTCAGCCTGGAGAAGAGAAGGCTCTGAGAAGACCTTACGGTGGCTTTCCAGTAGCTGAATGGCACCTACAAGAAAGCTGGAGAGGGACTTTGGACAAGGGCATGTAGTGATAGGATGAGGGGTAATGGCTTCCAACTGAAAGAGCGGATATTTAGATTAGATCTCAGGAAGAAATTTTTCACTGTGAGGGTGGTGAGACGCTGGCCCAGGTTGCCCAGAGAAGCTGTGGCTGCCCCATCCCTGGAGATGTTCAAGACCAGGATGGACAGGGCTTGGAGCAACCTGGTCTGGTGGGAGGTGTCCCTGCCCATGGCAGGGGGGTTGGAACTCGGTGATCTTTAAGGTCCTCCTTTCAAACCTGAACCATTCTATGACTCCAGATCTACGCTTCCCTCTCCATACTCTGATTTCAAGCATACGCCCATAAATCACCAGTGCCCAGAGATTTGTTCTAGTTGTGACTTCTTTTTTTTTTCTTTCCTAGAATACAGCACCTGGGAGCTGAAATCCATCTGATCAGAGACTTGATGGACCCCACCAATCAAGGAGGACTGTACGACTTTCTGTTAACAGCACTGGAGGTAAGGAAATATCTTCAACAGTGACAGCTTCATGCTGTAGTAGCCTTTCATGAACAGCAGAGATGCTGATGTGTTATTTGCTCATTTAATTTTATATGCCTAGCACAGGTTACCTTCCTTCTAGTCTAGAGAATATGCGTATCTTTAATTTATGATATGCAGATTTAATCTCTTGACTAACCCGTGGGGCAGCATGGCTTCCTGTTGCGCGCAAGAGACCAGATTCTGACCCAAAGTTCCCAAAACTTCTCCTTAATGGGTTGCTCTCTTCCTTGCCCAGTCGTGCTACGAACACATCCAGAGGATGAGACTCCACCAGAGAGAGACCTGCCAAGTCCCTCACAGCTCCTGAGCCCTGCGACCCGAAGGGAGCCTCCTCCCTCCCGCACTTTCTTGACCAAACACTGTTGGATGAAGAAGCAATCAAGTCACTGCTGTTCCGGCTGCCTTCAAAAAGGGAAGAACAGTTAATTTATCAGATGAGAGTTTCTTGCTGGGTTTTCTCCTCGACTTGCTATGGTCGTAAAGCACGGAGATACGGATGCTGTGGGCTAAAAGCCTTCATTGTGCAACCTCAGCTTGTGTTTGGGAATTTCTCTGCGGAAAGTGGCCAAGGTTTCTTTTTGTAGTTTTTATCTCCCTTTCCTGCGAGTAGAAATCTGCCTGAAAAACCTCATTTTAACTCTTCTCTCAGCCGCTGCGTTTTGTTTTGCACTGGTGAACTGACAGAAGGGAGGTGATTTTTATAGAAAGCATTTAAATGAAACCGTAACAACCTGGTTTGGTGGGACTATTTCTGGTTGGCAGAAATGTGGCACGGCCAGGAGAGGCCAACTCCGTGCTCCTCAACAACCTCTTCCCGGAGTGAGGTGCCTTGTCCTGTATCCCTAAAAGGAAGGTTTTTCCATTCCTCTTCCCACCCAAGCCAAACTCAGTACCTCTCCGTTGCATTATAAAGCTGCTATTGACTAATTTCCTTATTTTTATGAGACTTACAAGCGTGTATTTATCCTCTGCAGCCTCCTCTTCGATCTCAGGGATATCACACTCGCACCTTGACCGTGCAAGTGCTGCTTTGTCATTCTGCAGGGGGGGTCACGTGTGCCTGATAGGAAGGACATACATTGTCCTGGGGTGAGAAATCTCAAATCCTGGTGAGAGAAAAACATAAATCCACCTGGTTTTCTGCACTGACAGAGCTGCAAAAACACTGGTTTTCCCTCAACGCACAGCTTCATGCTGCCAGACTGCCTGCTGACGCCAGCGGGGTACAAAATCGGATTAAAATTGGGGGGGGGTTTATGCTGCCTTTATAAAAGGCAAATGGATATTTGGTATCCTGTTCCTATCAGACAAAAATAGTAATGTCTGAGCTGCGTATTTAGAGCAAAAGCTCTTTTGAACTAGATTTTAACCTGCTTTTATTTTATTTTATTTTTTTTTACAGTTTAAATCTAAATTGTGCAGATCTGTGACTTAGGGAAAACAAAACAAAACTCTACAGGCTCTTTCCTCCTGTTTATCACAAGTATTATGCTTTAATAAATAGTACACTGATTACAATAGTTAATATATTGGTATGAAGAGTATCCTAATGTATGTTTTACAGTAACTTTGTATTTAAATAAAGCTGTTTTAATTTTTAAAAGAGATTCCAGACTTGCATACTTCTTATTCCAACTTTGTTGCTGTCATCAGGCATTAGAGAATTATCGTGTGGCTCCCTTAACTGCCTCCATCATTTGTAGGAATGGAGAATTTGAACTACAAATTAGTTTCCTGATGTAATTGTGAGAGAATCTTGACTCAATAAAACTAATTTTCAGGCTTCTGAAAATTCAGCTTCCCTGCCAAATCAGAGAGGAGAACATGGCTTAAACTTCTAAGATCATTCCCTGCAATTAAACTATTATTTTTTACCCCGTTGTCTCTGATCACACCGAAGGACGGCTCTTACACGTCTTCAGAGCTGAAGATGCTGTGGTGCAGAGACAGTTGAGGTGAACAGAAAGTGAAAGTGAGTAATTAAGACCCACTTTCCTTCGCTTGAACACCTCTTCAGCCACCCTACCGCGCTGGCCTTCCGTCTTCCTTACCCCTCTTCCCCGGGGAAAAGGAACTAACTGTGGAAATTATGCCTCTTCCCTCAAAAACTGCTGCCTGAATTTTTGCCTCACAGCAAACTCGCGCCCTCCATCCAAAGGAGGATGTACTTTACTGGCCAGTACAGTGTCTAAACTGGTCACGATACTGGGTTCTCAGTGTAAAGCCAGGCTTGTATTTTTTGCTGTTTTGACACAGCGAACCCAAGCCCTTCCAGCTTCACGGGGCATGAGATGAGAAGTACCGTTCATCTAAGCAAACCCTTTATAAAATTGTGGTGCTGAAAGCGGTTGGTGCCAACACCAGTTCCACAGCACGTCGTGGGACTGGGGAATCCAAACCCAAATCCGTGCTTTCCTACCAGTAGAACTCTTGTCAGCTTTAAACCGTTCTTCCTCACCTCTACGAAATCTCACCTTATTTGGGTAAGCAAGAAAGCTCCAGCTCTGCCTGTAAACAGCCGTAAGTAACAGCTGTGAACTTTTAATTTCAGAGCGGTTTAAAACTGGGCAGTTTTCCAGTCTAAAGAAACACCCTGCCAGGAGGTTGAATCACTGAGATGGAGTCACAGCTGTTTCAAAAGCAGGAGGGGGAAAAAAAAAAAAAAAAAGAAAAGTCTGTTTTCTTCATACTGCATTCTTCCATGCTCTGGGTAGTGATTTTAATTTCAGGTGCCTACTCAAAATGCAGAACTTCTACTAGAAAACAGGACATGCAAAATGCATGCATGTACAAACGCCACAGGAATAGCTAGAAAACAATGTGATATTTTTTTTTTTTTTTTAGCCTACAGAAGATTTCTACTATTGCACTTTCTAAACATAGGATTACTGGTGGCTCTTACTGGTCATCTGGTTGAAAACTGAGGAAGTTCTCGAGCAATAATTCAAGTGAGCCCTAAAAGGGGCAACTAAGGTTAACAGTGTGCAGCCATTTGTGCTTCTAGGCTTTCTCATCAACCAGTAAAAGCAAGAGAAATACTTTACTGGAAGATGCTCTGGTTTTTTTTCAGCCCAAGGGTAGCATTCAGGTTGCAAATTGTGCTATGTAACCATGCAGTAGTGCTTTTTGGTGTGTTAACAGCATGGCTTGTTTCATTTTTTAGGAGATTATACGAGGCTACTTGCTAGCTTCCCTGATGAATTAAATCTCTGCTTGATAAAATACCGTGCCTTGAAATAGCGTGTAAAAATGGGAGAGTACATTCAAGTTCTTCCTTTGGAGCTTGGGTGGATCACACGCTGCAATTATTACTAGCAGATTAGATATCAGGACTCTGGCTTCCTGATGTGTTGAATGTAATCCTGCAGACCCCGAAGGCTGACTCTACCCGAGACTTTCAGGTTTAGAGAGATGTCACCGTACAAGAAAAATACTAGAGTCAGCTCTTCCACATCCAGGCTACGGCTGTTGAGCCAGCTCAGGCTTCAAGGGCAGCTAATTAAATAGGGTCCTCTAATATTTAAAAAAATAAATAAATAAATAAAAGGAAAAGAAAGACTGAGCTGTACCTGGAAGCAGGACAGGCCTTAATGAAATTGAGGTGTGCCCAGACAAAGCAGAGCTTGACTTGCTGGAGCCTGCAGCGCAGGTTTGCTGTCAGAAGCAGAGGGGATACGGTGCAAGCTCAGTGTTTAGCCCTCGCAGACCTAAGCTTGACCCACAGAAAATTTCTGTTCCCCTTCCCTGATTACTCACCAGCAGGGCTCATAAGATAATACTAACATAATATGGGTTTTTCCTTTGTCTGAGACACCTTTTTTCCCTGCCTAATTACTCTAGATAGTCAAATACTGTCAATTTTAAAAGTATTCAGTCTTTTTATGAATGTACTCTCTCTCCCCACTCTATATTAAGGCTCTTTGTACTTAAAATGCAACAGCTATTAAACAGGGAGGAGTCAGTCTTCTACAAACGCCCATTTTGCAAAAAAAGGGTTTGGTTTACAAAGAAGTGAATAAATAGGAAGTTTAAAGTAGCGCTGTATCTATTGCTGCTTTCAAGTGGTGGAGTAATACCTCCGGAGGTGGAGAAAGTGACGTCAGGTCTAGTTTCTTGAAATCTTCATTAGCACTCAATGATGTTAACACCTTCACAGTCCTCTTTAAATCAAACACCGCATGGAGCATGCCCAAGGTGGAAATGGCAGCTTTGGGAGTGTTCTTTGCCGAAGCTTCGTCATCGAGGCCTTTTTCCAAGACAGAAATCCTGTTCTCTCCAATAACTTTGAGGAAATTGTAGAACTCCTTGTAGTCTATACCCGTGCAAGACTTCATGATCAACTAGGGAAAAAAACAACCAAGCAATGAAATGGAAACAACTGTTATTTACAGTAAGAATTACAAAACCACATTTTATCAAGCTAAAATCTATCCAGAATCATAAGTAACCATTTTTAATCATATTTTTTAAAATTTCCCCATGGCACTGAAATTCTTTCCCTTACTTGAAATGCCACTAGCCCCATAAGCAACAGTCTGTTTCTTCTAAGTACTAAACAGCCGTGTGTTTTCGATCTATATTTAAAGGATATCAACCTAGCAGCAATAACCAGCCTCCATTTGTTTCATGCTTAAGATTTTGGAAGCATGCCAGATAGAACACTGCCCAATAGTTATGTGTTCCGAAAGCATCACTTCACAGACACAGGAACCTGCTGCCACCTTCACCTTAATTTTCCTTGTTTCAGATTTGCTCTTGCATCATGAATAGTCTTCAAAGCAGTTCCTCTGCATGAGGTCTGCCTTATCAGTTCTGTTTACGTGAAAAAGCACTTATATTTTATAAAGGGGAAAGTATATACTACAAAACGGATTGATCTTGCTAATCTTGATAGTTGAAGAGCAGTTGAGGCATTAGTTTTTCAGACAACATCCTGACCTCCTTCACATAGCAAATATGCACCAGCACAAGTCTTTCCCTGTGTCACTAAATTAACATTTATTTCCTGCAAAACGAAGGTCTCACCAGTTCCTTCTTCTGCATGAAATATGTACTGATTCCAGGTATGAGATTAAGGACTTGTGTTTCTTATAACTCACAAGGTGGTGCGACGCAGCCCAGAAATATATGATCCCCTCACAGGGAGTCAGGCAGCCACCATCATGGTGTTGTACCTGGCATTGTAGGTGCCAATCGTCTATAGGATCCTTCCACTCATTGATTTCCCGCTGGACAGCTGCTAATTCATCCTGCAGGAAGCACCACATTATAGCCACGTTGCAGCCGTTTACCCAGTTGTGGTTAATGGAAATGGTATCCTCCTGAAGGAATAATTTCAACGGTTATTAGGCTCTGCATAGGAAAGTGGGAGAAACCAGCTGTAACAACATCAAGGCTGCAAAATGTAAAACCGTATCTTTGGCACCAACATCACTGCTGTGCGGGAAGGCTGGCCCTTTGTAATGTCTCTGAACAATAAAATCTTGTTTCGCTCTATAAATTGCCAAATGTCTCTAGTTCCTCTGTCTGAACATACCTTTTAAGGGCACAAAAGTGGAAGAAGGTAGTGGGGAGAAAGGAACAAGGTTATTAATTTTGGTTTGTAATAATGAAGGCCAATTTGGTAGCATTTTCCATTAATAAATTACAACTTACAGCTAGAAGCCAAGATTAACAGCCTCACTGCAAGTCCATCTCACCTAGCATCTTATTTTTCAATGACTCTAATATGGAAAAGCATAACAAAAGAGGGTTCAGACAGCTTCCTAAATTGTATACTCTTCCAGCTTCTAGCGGTCAATGACCCAAGGAGCTTATGAGTTCAGGCTTGCTTTTAGCCACCAACTTGAGCAGCCACCGATAGACCTTTCCTCCGTGAACCTCTCTGAACTTTTTTGCAGCCCAGCTAAAGACTTTTGGCATCCACCACACGCTACAGCAAGAAAAGCTTGATCTGATTCAAGCCTGCTGATCTCCCTGTGTTACGAAAAGGTCGGAATTAGTTATCTCACCAGGTTGTAAACTTGATGGTGCCATCCACTGGGGATGAAGACTATCTCCCCTGCTTCCTGCACGATTTCAACAGGGGGTTGACTTTGGTTGTAGCGAGGGTAAACGTTCCTGTCCTGAAGATTAGGTGCTGTCACGTCAAAGGGCAAGTTGCCGTGGCGGTCTTTGAGGTACTCCTCCTGGCCCGCAGGGTACAACAACCATTTCTTTCTCCCGCAGATATTGGCTGACCAGCTATAGGAACGGAAGACATCAGCATGGAATGGAGTCCTGCGGGGCAAATCAGAGGTTAAAGACAACGCTTAAAAGCTGTAAGATGAATTAAAGTCTCCAAGAATCTGACATACAAACAGAAATCAACCTTTAGTGTGCAAACCTGCTTCCAAACTGTCACCCTCTTCATTTAATTTTGACTGCTTTAAGTATTAAAACTGTGTTGTTCAATTCTGGGCCGCCCAGTTCAAGAAGGACAGGGAACTACTGGAAAGAGTCCAGTGGAGGCTACAAAGATGATCAAGGGACTGGAGCATCTCTCTGATGAAGAAAGGCTTCTCTCTGTTCAGCCTGGACCAGACTGAGAGGGGATCTCATCACTGCTGAGCAATATCTAAAAGGTGGGTGTCAAGAGGATGAGGCCAGACTCTTCTCAGCGGTGCCCGGTGACAGGACAAGGGGCAATGGGCACAAACTGGAACACAGGAATTTCCATCTCAATATGAGGAAAACCAACTTTACTTTGAGGGTGGCAGAGCCCTGGAACAGGCTGCCCAGAGAGGGTGTGGAGTCTCCTTCTCTGGAAATCTTCAAAACCCACCTGGATGCGTTCCTGTCCAACCTGCTCTGGGTGACCCTGCTTTGGCAGGGAGGTTGGACAACATGTCTCCGAAGGTCCCTTCCAACCCCTACCGTTCTGTGATTAAAAGGCCACTACATCTACACAGTATTGCAGTGTTTGACAGCCTCTGTGCTTCTCCATCAGTTTGTTTTGAATCTGTCCCACAGATACCTCAACGGCAGGAGATTCTGTGACGTGAACTGAGGAGAATACTATAAATACAACTTCATCACCAAAGCTGGACTTAATTTTTCACCTGCAAAATGTTTGACTGACCCATCAGCGCCCCTCCAAGGCTCCTGTTGACTCTGCAAATCATAAAAGGCTGGTGAACCCCGGGGAGTTTCTGCTCTAAAACCTTATAAAAGCTAGCTGACAACTTCTGGAGATTCTATGAGCACAATTCAGGGCTTCTTGAAGTAGAAAAGTACTCTAGCTGATCGCATAAGGGCAGCTCACATCCAGAACCAAATGAGCTGCTTGAGAAACGAGGCTGGCTGGGTTCAGGTACAACAGTATTGCTATCCTGAAGGACAATTGTGATAACCCCCTGTAATAATAATCTTCAAAAAAGGGTATGTAAGGATGAGAGAAACCACACTGCCTTACCATGAACCTCTGGGTCCCATGTAGACAAACCGGTAATCGTCCACAGCTATAGCATCCCAGTATTCGTTCAGCCAGTCGGAGGAGAAATACACAGGGGTTGTGTAAACATCTTGCTCAGGGAAAGCTCTTAAAAAGATAAAGTGTTGGAAATAGGTCTCAGAAAAACGCAGCATTGCTCCTTGTACTTCAGTTCCCAGAGCCAGAGAGCAATCAGGTCTCTTCAGGCCGTCAATACTTTGCTGCCATCTCCTTCACATCATTGACAGCTCCCAGTCGCACACAAAATGCACACAACAGTCCTTTTCCGTCTCTCAGGAAAGCTGTGAAAGTTAACTACTTAATTTGGGAGACTCCTCCTAATTATGGCAAAGAGAGTTGCTAATAAACACATTCCCTTTAGATGAGATGCCTGCAGGACTGGTTGCTCCAACTGGATGACAGGCTGGGGGGGTGAGGGTTAGGACAGAAGCCAGGCTGTGGGATTTTGACAAGTTTTTGACAAGCACCCTCAGCCAGTTTGCTGATGACACCAAGCTGTGCGGTGCGTTCAACGTGCTAGAGGGAAGGGATGCCATCCAGAAGGACCTGGACAGGCTTGAGAGGTGGGCTGGTGCAAACTTCATGAACTTCAACCAAGCCAAGTGTGGGGTTCTCCACCTGGGACGCGGCAATCCCAGGCACAAATACAGGTTGGGCAGAGAATGGCTGGAGAGCAGCCCTGAGGAGAAGGACTTGGATGAGAAGCTCAACACGAGCTGGCAGTGCGCACTGGCAGCCCGGAAAGCCAACCCCATCCTGGGCTGCATCAAAAGAAGCGTGGCCAGCAGGTCACGGGAGGTGATTCTACCCCTCTACTCAGCTCTCGTGAGACCCCACCTGGAGCACTGTGTCCAGCTCTGGAGTCCTCAACACAGGAAGGACAGGGACCTGTTAGAACAGGTCCAGAGGAGGGCCACAAAAACGCTCAGAGGGCTGGAGCACCTCCCCTATGAAGACAGGCTGAGAGAGCTGGGGTTGTTCAGCCTGGAGAAGAGAAGGCTCCGGGGAGACCTTAGAGCAGCCTTCCAGTACCTGAAGGGAGCTACAGGAGAGATGGGGAGGGACTCTTCGTCAGGGAGTGTAGCAATAGAACAAGGGGTAAGGGTTTTAAATTGAAAGAGGGGAGATTTAGATGAGATCTCAGGAAGAAATTCTTTACTGTGAGGGTAGTGAGACACTGGAACAGGTTGCCCCGAGAAGCTGTGGCTGCCCCATCCCTGGAGGGGTTCAAGGCCAGGTTGGAGGGGGCTTGGAGCAACCTGGTCTGGTGGCAGGTGTCCCTGCCCAGGGCAGGAGGGTGGAACTACATGATCTTGAAGGTCCCTTCCAACTCTAACCATTCTATGAAGTACGTGGCCTCCTCCCCCAGGAAGTGCTGCCCCTTTCCCATCCCAGGCAGCACGTGCCATAACGAGCCACAGCACCGGCATCCGGGAAAGCAGACAAACCGGGAGGAAGAGACCCACAAACTTCCTCTGTCACTGGCACACTCAAAATTGAAAATAAAGTGACTACGAGATGAATTAAGAGCGGGATATTTCTAAGGAAGAAGAGATTTGAGTGAAAAGACATAAAAGTTTGCGTGGGGAATGCACAATGCATCCAACCTCACAAGCAGCGGGCTTGAAGGTGGTGAAGGTGAACTGTGTAAAGAGAATTTTAACAATTGGGAAGGTTATAGAATAATAAAAAAAAAAGAATAATAACAAATAAAGGATAACAAAGGATTATTACTCACCCACACTGAATTAAACATAATTAAAAATATCTCCCTTCTTCGTAAGAAGGATTGCATTGTAGCAATCAAACAAAAGCCTAATGTTCCAGCCACATGGTTTCCACAGGGATAACACAGAGTAATTTAAAACATAGATGGAAGGGAAAGCGCTCACGAATATCAGTCTCTTCAGGAAACAAGGACTTGTTTAAGGATCTTCTGTGTGATATAAGCCAAGAACTGTGCCATATAAGACTGATGTTGTGGTGGGCGGGCGCTAACAAAAAGCATTGCCAGCATTTAAATGCTCAGGCATTAAAAATTGAGCGTTAGGGCTGCGCGGCAGCTCTCTGCAGGGTATGCAGGGGATTCCAGGGTGCTCTCTTACCTGCTCAGGTGCCAGTCCTTGAGATAAAGACACCCTCGGGATGAACGGTAGCCATTTTTAATGTACTCTTTCCAGTATTTTATATACTCCTTGAAGGGGAGCTGCTCCTTCGGGTTAGAATTGTACTCCTTGACATCACAGTTGGCAACAGGTACTACGGCCTCTCCTGAAATGTAAACTCTTTGAGCGCACATGGGGAGAGAATAACTGATGCTGAAAACTGAATTCCCTTAACTTTATCCACCGCAGCAGCCTCTAATACCTAGGCCCTCTCATGCTAAATGCAGTACAAACTAAAGCCACAATCCCTAGCCCAGCTCTCCCTCCCAATACCATCATTCTAGGCAAATATAATCCAGACCAGAAGTCATTTATTCAACATGACCTGAATTTTTCTCTTAAACTACATCGATTCCTGTTAATTATACTAATATTTTACAGCCTGAAGAGGTATTTCACTGTAACTACAGAATACTTTCCCCTTGCCTGGGGAAAGTGTCAGGCTGCTCTTGAGGTTAAAGTCAAGCAAGTGTTTAAATTGCTATGGTTCAATTCTACAACACTTTTTATTTTATTTCATTATGGGAATAAATTCAAGATTGGAATCCGCAAAACATAAAGTGTAAGTATAAAAAAAGAATGTATTAATGTAGAAAAAAGTCTGGAGAATTGCTTGGTTTTGTCTAGTGGTTCTATTTGTAAGATTAAAAAAAACCCAACAGTGTCGTTTAGCATACAGGTTTTAATTAAGTATTAAAAATGCCATGACTTACCAAACTTCTGCAGCAGATAATCAAAGTTGGGCTTTCCATCCCAAGTAACCCAATTTCTCCTGCTGCCCCAGTCTTCAGTGAATTTAGCTGAGAAAATACAGGGATGGTTGGGAATCAAATAATCCCGGAAAAAATCCGAGTAAGAGAACGATTCCACTTTTTCGATAAAGTCAACGTGACCCCCGGGGAGGCAGAATGCACCCTGAGATGAGCTGTTGTAGTCACGAAAAAAGGCGGTGGAACAGGCGAATGTTGCCCTGTCCATGCAGGCTGGATACTCTTCCTGGCTGAGCCAAGGCAGCGTTGACCAGATGCTATCGCGTTGCGCTATGGCTAAAAAAAACCCAAAACCTGCTTTAAAAATGTGACTTGAGTCTCCAAATCCATGAAAACGTAAGCTGCCAGAGGTAAAAGAAGAAATCGTGCAGGAGCATCTCACCACCTTGGGCTAATTGGGATCTTCCATAGTTTACAAAGTTTAATGCCGGTGGGATATCTGACAACAACGTCACCCTACGGGGGGTGGAGATCTTGCTTTTCCCCCGTCACCTTCTTGCCAGGGCGACCACGCTCTCTTTGGCACGACCAGCGAAGGCTGTTTCCTTCCTAAAACGGCAAGAAACATTCATTTCAGTGGGATATCCCTGCTGAATTAATTAATTGCCGGGGTGGAGGGAAGGGAAAAACCCTAAATACTTGGGGCCCTGGGAAACCGCTGCAGCCCAGCAACTCTACTGGGGCTCACCCCTTTGTGAGGAGAAGATATAAGCCCTGGCACCCCCCACCCTCGTAAGACCTTTCTCTACGGGCCAGGCAGCAATAATAGGTTAAAAAAGGGAAAATAATAATGAATAAAAGGGAGGTGTCAGGGGAAGCGGGAGGGGGACCGAGCACAGAGCGGGAGGGAGGAAGCTCGAGGGCAAATGAAGCCACATACCCTGCAGGGATGGGCTTCAGGAGAGGGGAGACACCGGGGTGAAGGGGGGGCCAGGGTGTTTACGGGGGAAAAAGGGGTGTCATGAGGCGGCTCCCCCCTCAGGGAGCTCCAGAAGGTGCGGGGTGTTGGGGGGGGGGGACCCGGACGCCACAGGGCGTCGCACACACCGTCCCTGCGTTGGGTTCTCGATCCGCCCCCGCGCGTCCGCGGCCCGGGGGAACGGAGAGGGCAGCGGAGGAGGGATACTCACCCCCGCCACGCCGCGGGGCAGGACCCCGGGCCGAGCGGCGGCGGCGGCGGAGGAAGAGGAGGAGGAGGAGGAGGAGGAGACGGGCTGTCACGGCCGCTCCCGGAACCTCAGCGCTCGGCGGGCGGTGCCCGGGGGGGGCCGAGAAAGGGGGAACGCAGCCCGTGGGGAGCTCAGCCAATAGGAGCGGGCGGCGGGCGCACGCGCAGAGGGTGGGTGCGGGGGCCGGCGGCGGGCTGCGCTGCGGGAGGTGGGTGCGGGACCGGGCCTGGAGCGGGGTGGGGGGGAAATAGGGAGGCTGGGGGGGGGGGGGGGCTGGCCGAGGTTTGGAGGGAAGGTGGAGGTTGGTGGTGTCTGGGTAGGGGTGGTTTGGCCTAAGGCTGAGGGGAAGATGAGGGTGGAGGTTGGTCTAGGGGAGGGGATGGGGGGTCTGGCCTAGCGTGGGGGGGGGGAGCTGTGGGAAGGGGGGTTTGGATATCTGGCTTACAAATAGGGGAAGGGTAGAGGTGGGGGTCGGTCTCTTCTTCCTAGTGACAAGGTACAGGAGAGGAGGAAACGGCCTCAAGTTGCCCCACGGGGGGTTTAGGATGGGTATTAGGAAAAAAATTCTTCACGGAAGCTGTTGTCAAGCTTTGGAGCAGGCTGCTCGGGAAAGTGATGGAGTCGCCATCCCTCGAGGCGTTTAAAACGCGGGTAGATGTGGTGCTGAGGGACACGGTTCAGTGGTGGACTTCGCAGTGGCACGTTGGTCGTTGGACTCGGTGATCTCTTCCAACCTAGACAATTCTGTGGTTCTGTTCTACAGTTCTATTCTATGAAGACTGAAAGGAGGATGAGGATGGAGGTTGGCATAGAGGAAGGGATGGGGGACTGGCCTAGCATCAGGGGGAGTTGTGGGAATGGGGGTTTGAATATCTGACATATAGAGAAGGGAAAGGTAAATGTGAAGGGGGGAGGTGGGTCTGGCCATGGGGAAACCTTAGATTTTAGCCTGGAGAAAAGGAGGCTGAGGGGAGACCTTATTAATCTCCACAACTACCTGAAAGGAGGTTGTAGTGAGGTGGAGGTTGGTCTCTTCTCCCAAGTAACAAGTGACAGGACAAAAGGAAATGGCCTCAAGTTGTACTAGGGGAAGTTTAGGATGGATATTAGGAAAAATTTCTTCACAGAAAAGGTTGTCAGGCATTGGAAGAGGCTGCCCAGGCAAGTGGTGGAATCACCATTCCTGGAGGTATTTAAAAGATGGGTAGATGTGGTGCTGAGGGACATGGTTTAGTGGCGGACTTGGCAGTGCTGGGTTAATGGTTAGACTTGATGATCTTAAAGGTCTCTTCCAACCAAAACGATTTTATGATTTTATAAAATGTGGGGGTTTGATGTGGGTTAAAGAATCGGAAGTGAGGCAGTCCTATATGGAAGTGTATTTGGGAGAGGTTGGTGGGACTTCGGTCTTTTTTAGAGTTGTTTTGTATCAGAAGTGGAGTGGAGTCAAAATGTTTGTGCCATAGAAGGATGGTAACATATTGATGTGGAAAACCCCCTCAATCTAGAGCTGTTATTTAGTGGGATCTGTTGATCTTTTGAGATAAGGGGGGATGATTTTCTCTGTGTGCCATAGTATAGAGATATTGTATGTCTTTGCCTGCTGCACCTCTTGGAGAGTCATCCCTGGATATTTTGTGTCTTGTAGCATTATTTGGAGAATTGCAGAGTTAGAAAGCTCATGGAACTGTATATTGGGCCTTTAATTAAAAAAAAAGGGGAGAGCCACTTGATAGGCCTTATAAACATTTTTATTGTGAGGGCAGTTGGGCTCACAGGAGTGATAATGCCCCAATGGAAACTTCAGCCATGAAGAAGGAGAAAAACAAACATCAGCACATTAGAAATGGGTGCAGAAATGTTCTGCAGTTCCCCACCAAGGGGCAGATGAGAAGAATCTGTGACTAAGTTTTGGAGGTTCTGAGGTAGATGCTTTGTGAAGGGATGGTGTCCTGCTCATGAGCTCACAGCACCTTCTCTCAATGTATCCTTGCACCTGGGATAATTAGGTAATTAGTAATGCTTACATTTCATTGAATGATCTCAAAGCGCTTCACCAGAGAGGGTGAATCACCTCCTTTTTATAGAAGCAGCCCTGAATTATGCGTTAGCTAGAGAATTTGTACAATGTTGTGGTGACGCTGCCGGAAATAAAATCGCCATCTCTTTGCTGCTAATCCTAGTCCTTGCTCTGCACTGCTGTGTGTAGCTGTGTGTGGTGCTGTGCAAAAGTGTCAAAAAGACCAACTGTTTGCCAAAAAAAGAGGTGTTTTACAGGATGTGGATAATGTGTTGATGTTGGGGAGCCCAGACCGGGGGAGACAGCTTGTGTCATCTGGTCTGCCAACAAATGTGTAGGCAAACATATATTTCTTTAAAAAATAGGGAGGAATTTATTGTGAAATCCTTCTGATCTCTTCCTTTTCCATTGTATACAGGGAAGTGGTTTGAGGACTGTAACCCTGTCAAGTTTATAAACCTATTGTTGACTCTATTTACAAGTAATCTGACATCTATTTTTTATTTCTGCCAACCTAGTTCTTTCCGTGGTATTCTAAAGGATTTACATCTCTTCTTTGTTGGGTGGGGTTTTTTTTGGTTGTGTGTTTTTAATTTGTTTTTCTTTTCTTGGTGGGAATACTGAAACGAAATATTTTGTGGCAGGTGAGGCTTTTTTCAGTGTATTTTATGAGACCATGAATAATTCATGTCTTGTATAAGGAATTTCTAATCATGTTTTAGGAGGAGCGGAATGATGAGTGACATCATGCTGAATTGCAGGTGGTGGGGTCAAAATAAAGTGATGAGGAGAGGAGAGAAATCCTCAGTTTTGAGTAATGTAGTAAACCAGCTGTGTAAGTGGCAGATGGGCTCTAGCTCAGCATTTCTGATACGGGATTATCAAAACTTTAGGAAAATTGGGGGGGAAAAAAAGAATTTCATTTTGAAGGACAGTAACTGAGCTATTTGGTCTTTAGCGAGGAGCTCGCTGTTGACGTCGGAGACAAAGTTGGTGTATTTTATATATAAATATATTTTATTGAGGAAAAATGCACTGGAACAATGAATGAATTTAATTACCAAATAGGTTTTTCCTTGGAAATTCTGGCCTCAGGCACAGAAAGGAGCTGACGCTCGGGCAAAGCCTTTAAGCTCTCAGGTGAGTCAAAAGTCATATGACCCAAGGCATGTACACACACATATATATACACACAGGTCAAGTGACTGCTTCGTTTCTACTCCCAGACTGAGAGGACTTGTTTTACTCCTAGATCCAGGGTTAAATATATATATTCTGTATTTATATTTTTTTTTTTCTTTTGGTAACGGGTGTAGTAGCATTTTTGCTTTAGCTTCAGGGTTTTTTTTCACCTGCTCTTTTGGACTTGGAGGAGGAAAAAAATACTCAGGAAAAAAATTCTACCTACGGATGGACAGTTCTGTAAAAGTAGCAGCCCCAAAAAAGCTGCCTGAGAGTTCTGTGTCTACAGATGGAGGTAAGAAGCCTGGGATAGGGTTTAGGAAGATCTTTTTTATGGCTTGGTTGTGAGGCTGCATCAGATGGTAATATTTTCACAGTCTGAAGGTAGAGAGAAGGCTTGAGAGAAAATTCCGTCTTGATAGGGAGCTGGGGAGAGTTTGTGGAACTCTTAGCGTGTGAAAACAGGCTCTAGGCTGAGATTTTACAAAAGTTTTAAGTGTCATTTGCTTGTTTCTAGATTCTCTTTGCCTCCCTGGTACGTCTGTGCCTGGTGGAAGGCAGCTGTTGCTGTTAGCAGGGTCTAGGAGTTATTTTTCAGATGACATTATGTTCCGTGGCGCCTGTCCCAGCTGTGAGCGTTGAGAAACCTGCATTTGCTTCCAGGTTTCCCTTGTGATCTTCTGCAAGGCGTATAAACTTTCAGTGTCTTGGTTTCATCATTATTTATATACATTATTTATAAAGTAGATATTCAGGGCAACAGCTTGTTGTGAGCATTGTGCTGGTATTTATAAGATTTTCAGAAACTACACTCGCGCAAGGTGGGGAGGGGGATGTCAGCTACTTTGTACAGACTGGGATCTGCTGCTTTGCTGACTGTGATGTGCTGGTTTGTTAAACTGGGAGGCTGCTGATTCATTTTAATTCTTTTTTTTTTCCGGGGTCTCATGGGAACCATTCAAGTAAATTTCATTTGCCTCTGCAATACCTTTAGGCTGGGAGGAGCTTGAGGGTGTAATACAAGATGTTTATTTTTGTTTATCATCTCTTTGCTGTTGCATTTACTTTATACCCAGGCAGTGTCAAACAGTTAAACTTAATTGGGATTTAAAATTTGTGAATCCCGATTAATAAAGCTACAACAGGATTTAGTTTCAGCTGTCAGTTGATTTCAGCACTAATATAATTTATGTTGTTATTTAAATTGACACAGTTGTCACTTATGTGCTAATAACAGTATACATTTTTATTATTGTAATTGTGTATCCGTATTAGAAACCTTTTCCACTTAAAGTATCCCCTAAAAGCCCCATTTCTGCTTACGGCTCTTCTGGAATCCCACTGCTGCTGCTTGTTTGTTTTCAGTTACATTTGACTATTAGGCAAAACTAATTTTCTTTTCCCTGCTTCTTTGAGTAGGAGAGGAAGAAAATAACCTTTAAAGAGAAATTACAATAATTGGCTACTCACAAAGCCCAGTCAGGCTGGAAAAAAAATTCTGTCCATCAGATCTGTCTGGTTTAACCTTGCTGTCATAGAGGAACTACCTTTTTTTCCCAGATGGAATAATTGAGGCCAGACCTTTTAGCTTTTTTTTCTCCAAATTATGAAATTATGTAGCAAACGATTATGCAAGAAATAATATTTCCTAGGACGTGTCATTGTTTTGTTGGCTATAGCTGGTCATTTAAATTAGATTTCTGTGGGCTTTTTCACCCTCTCCTTGTCCCATAGTCCAGTGCGAAATTGTTTCTCCAGGACTGTGGTTTTATTAACCCAAAACAGGTTGAGAATTTTCTCTTTAGACTCTAGCTGTTTTGTGAATTTATGGCTTTTTTTTTTTTCCATTTGCATCACTAAAATTCATAATGCCGTGGAAATAAGGTATGAAAACCAAAGTAAAGATTTTTATGGAATATGGCATCCCATGAGTAGTCCTTATTTCGGTAATACTGACGTTTTGAATATATTTAAAAAAAAGAAATCATTGGAACTGGACTCAGATTTAGAGTGCTCTATTTAAGGGATATTAACGATGTAGCAGCCTGAAAGCACTAGGTCTTCAATGTGTCCTGTAGGAATTCACACCAGTGAATTTGCACCTGAAAAGGACTATTAGATCATTATTTTTTTTAATTTGCATTAGGATTCCTAGACGTTTCCTTAAGCGGAACAGATCGTATGGAAGTAAAAAGGTGTAATTAGTGTCGGTGTCAACCTAAGTGGGGATTTTGTGGTGGAGCTCTTTTCATTTATTGCGCCATCCCAAGTAGCAGAACACCTTGAGATAATGTTACAGTGCTAATCTGTAAATTGTTCTATGATACATCAAAGCCTTTGAGAAGATAATGAATCTGTGAGTGATTAAATCGCCATTACATAATGGGTGTTCATAAAGAAATTAGTTGTGGAACATAATTGGTCTTCAGTGAAGTGCTGAAAACCGTAGGATTATGAAGGAGATGTTAGAGGAAACAATCTGATCCTTAGGTACAAGAAGTCTCTTTGGAAGCGTGGAGAGATGCCACGCCAGATATGTTTAATTTAATTTACCGTTCTAAATTTGAGCTTGGTTTGATGTCAGCAAGCCAGGCCTGAGGCATGTGACAGCTCCATGTTTTCTTGCTGGGATGCCAGATACTGGTGAGCAAGTCTTAGTGGGATTAATATTATGTCATCAGATGGCATCACAGGGTCCCAGGCAAACACGACATGTCATGGAGGCAGGAACTGAGCAACAACAAATGTTTCACAGAACAAACAATACAGATTTGGGGGGTTATTTTGGCTGCAGCATTCTACCAGAAGTTCTGTTTTTCCACTTTTTTATAAGGAAGGTGTTTTTGCAAGTGTCCTGAGACCAAGAGTGATGGTCTGAGATAGTGAGGATTTCTGAAGAATATTCATTTGTGGCTGGGTTTTTCTGTTTTTTTAGTGATTGTGAGTTCTGGTCAGTGGTGATTTTGGTTTCCTCTGTGCTGTTGAATACATTGGATTGACATTCTGGGCGTGTTCTTAACATACCTGAACGTTGAGATATCAGAGTGGAAGTGGAAGAGCCAGTTACGTATTGTGATTGTTGTAGATATGTATTCTCTGAAGGTGTTCAAGGCCAGGCTGGATGGGTCTTTGAGCAACCTGGTCTGGTGGGAGGTGTCCCTGCCCAGGGCAGGGGGTTGGAACTAGATGATCTTTAAGGTCCCTTCAACCCAAACCATTCCGTGACTCTCTGATGAGCTTGTGTTTTGGTATATTCTGGGTTTCTTTAGTACTTCTTAGTCTATGGGAAGCTGCTTTTGATGATGAGGTGGGGAATGGAAAACTTTCCAGATCACTTTCCAGTGAAAAGGGGTATCTGAAAGACTCAGAAAAGTCAGTAAATGTTTTTCATGATTTTGTTTTTGGTAGGTTCCCCTCCATTCAAAAATATGAACATGTGCACATAAATGTAGAGACTAATCTAATTATAAAGCACCTTCCTTTTTCAAAACAGTACAGCAGGTATTAAATATCCAGGGCATTAATGCAATAGTCAGTTGAAGTTTGTGCTGTTGTAAATCACGTGTCGGAACGTGATGAGAACACTATCAAAAGGGGAGGCAGTGCTGTTATGGAGGGGGCAATAATATTGATAGTCCTCCTCCTTCCTTTCTGAAGGAAATATTCAGATGGTTAGGAAGGATGACAGAATTTTGGAACCCATCCATACCTATTTCCAAATCTCTTAGATGTGCACCTGAAAGGTTACAGTGAAAGTACTTGAAGCCAGCTGTGGATGGGGTGAATTACTTATGAGTGTTTGTAACATCAGCTTTTATACATTGCTAAGCATTCTTGCCTTATTATTTTTTTTTTTTTCCTCTTTTATTCTAGTTTCTCTTCCTGGCTTTGAGAGCATTGCTCCTGGAGAAGAGGATCTGAACAGCGAGCTGATGAACGAAGACATACGTATCCATAGCTGGCCTTGTTCTTACTACTTGGACACCAGCAAACAATGGGTCTCTGGCAGACTATCCCTGACTCCTGTTGCCATCAAATTTACAGCTGACAAGACCGGGGAGCTTTTGGTCAACTTCCATCTTTCTAGTATCAGTGAGATCAAGAAGGAATCTTCAAATTTAATCTTCAGCTCTCTTACCATCTTGGAGAAGAACACCAAGCACTGGTTCAGTTCTTTGCAACCCAACAGAAATGTGGTATTCAACATCCTGGAGCACTTCTGGAGGGAGCAGTTGCTGTCGAGCGAAGGCGCGGGAGCGGAAGCAGCAGCTTTACAGTCAACGAAGGGAAAAGAACTGACGGGGTTATTGTCTGGGTCGCAGAAACGGCTGGAGGACACGGCAAAAGTGCTGCATCATCAGGGCGAGCAGTTTGACAACATCATGAGAGGACTCAACAAGATCGAAGGGGATATGGATGTGGCAGACAGGTACGGTACTGGAGCATCCTCTGAGCTAAGCAGAGGTTGTGAGATTGTATTATTTATGCCCAAAATTTATGGGGCAGATCCACAGAGGTCTTTAGGAAACTAAACTGTTGACTTTCACTAAAGGTTTAAGCCCATGATGGTCTTTTGTGGATCTAGTTCTTGTTGTGAGATGTTTCTGTATTTCTGTCCTCCCTTCTGTGTGACATCCTTTCACCCTTGTAAAATTGTGTATATATACCTGTCCTCTTCAAATAATTTTTCAAGCCCTTGTAAGTTTCAAGTACAACTGGCAGAAATGGTAGAATTCCATTCCAAATATTCCAACTCCAAAATATTAACAATCTATAAGTTTTCAGAGTATTGGCAACTAGTTAGGGGAAGGAGGTGCAAACTAATGTCCCCGCTGAAGGGCAAGGTATGGCATTCGTGGTTTTATTAGGTGTCCCAGAATGTGCCTAAATGAAAAATACTGGAAGTTGGGTTTGGTTAATCTTGCCAGTCCTGGACCATCCCGTTTTGCTTTTCTACAGCAAATTCTGCTTTCCTGGCTTGTCAAAGGAAATATGTTCAATGGGGCAAGTGAGACTTGGAGACAGTTTACTAGAGTTATCGAGGAGACAAATGCCAATTAATCTTTAATTAATGTAGATTGTATTCTTTTCTCTGGGCATGGAAGTTGGCTTTTCAAATTCAAAAAAATAAGCTACCGAGTGCTGCCTTTAGATGACTGAAATAAGAGCTTTGGAGCATATTTGAGCTGTTGCAGAACTTGATGTGAATAGTAAATGGTTGGTGTCCTAATGAGAACGTTATGACTTTACTATTTAATGATTAACATTCAAAATGAATTTTTCTGTGCTATTTTCTATGCTGCAAGTTGGATTCGATAACAATCCAAACCAGACAGTGAAGGTTGAGAGCAGCATTGTAATGTTTGAAGATATATAGCTACGAGTGTCTCTGTGGAAGCTCTGACACCTGCATGAAGAAACGAACCAAATAAAGTTCAAACTGGTTGTTTTTGGAAGAAGCCTCTGTTTTCAGACGGATATCATGTCTTAACAGCAAGTGTTGATTTCACAATGGTTCTGGTGATGTTCTCCATAGCCTTTCATGAAAAGCCAAGAGAACCGAAAGCTTCAGCAAGAGCTTTTAAAGTTCTGTAGCAATAAACAATGAGTAGGAAAATAAATACCTGCTCATTGTTTTTGGAAGGGAGTTTTGTTTTGGGTTAAGATGCACTGGGAGGTATTACTTGTCCTCATGAATCTGAAAAGCTCGATGCTTTGATTTTTAAAAATGGAAAAATAAAGGAAGGCCTTGACCGAACGTTAGCCGAGATTCTGTTTTATATACCGTATGAAGAGTTTGGCCACCTTGCTCGCAGGCTAAAATGCAGCCCAGAATCCATTAGCCAAACTGTGTTTTAATTGTGCTGTGCTTTTTGGGGAGTTCTAACGGTTTATTCCCATAGTTTTTGTGTGTGTGTGGTTTTTTCTTTCTCATCAAGCTGCTCTCCTCCCTCTTGCCCCCCACAATATCTTCTCTTAAACTGCGGGTATCTTTCTTCATATCCCTAAATGGGGAGAACCGTGACTGAAGCTCATTTGGTTGTTGCATATTAGGGAGTTCAGTCTATTAACATCGATAAGTACCTCTATTAAGGCTCTTTGATTCTTGCTTTCTTTAGAAACTTGATGAGAAGTGACTACGTTTTACACGTGGAGCAGATTTTGTGCAGAAGGAAACAACCTTTTGTGTCCGTTAGTTCGAGGTTGTATAAAGCGATGCCGATTTGATGGCTGTGTCTTTTATAAAAAGAACCAGGGCCCTTTTATCTACTTTCATATGTTTAAAACTGTGATTAACTTTATCTTGCCTGTATGTGTGGGCTTTTTTTTTTTTTTTTTTTTGGATTATTAATTCTGTTCTTGTGTACGCCTGGGTATATACAGCTGCTTTCAGTGGAGCTGTGCGCAGATAAGCAGAGCTGAGCCTGACATGCCAGCAGATGTTCAAAGACCAAAAATAAACAGAAAGCCAGATTCACTGGTTCCTTTTTTATGTCTATCACTACTGGAGGTAGTCTGGTTGCAAATTTTTATTTGTATATAAGAACTGGTCATACAGTTTGTTGATACAGAGGGGTGACTCCTCCGTGGAAGGCCAGAAAAGTTGGCTTTGCAGCAGAAAAATCTTGCCTGTAAATTAGGCGTCGCCCAACCAGGATGGGGAAAGGGGGAAGGAGGTGGGGGAAGGGATAAAGTGATAAAAATTAAGGCTCAAAATCCAGAATAAGTCACTACAATGTAAACGGAGGTTTAGACTTGTGATATTGCAGCTGCTTTTCAGTAAGTGATCACAAATGCTTTTCTCACGGCGAATGCGATGAAGCGAACTCATACAGCGGTAGGAATTTAATGATTTTTCATAGGATAAGACACAAGCATAAGCTGTCGTTCCCCTGAAGTACCTTGTAACTCTTTCATACACCAAGAGGATAGAAAACATACTTGGTGTTGTGTAGAAATGAGATCAGGTCATTTGTTTCTGCTTAATTACAACAGGTAGGTTAGAGCATGGCTTTTAATTTGGAAGACAGTGTGTGCTGGCAGAGCCTGGGGCTTTTTCAGTCATTCTTGGTGTTGAACTTAAGTTGAACCTCATCGTTTCAGAATTCAGCCCTAAATCTATGAAACTGTGCCATTTCAAATTCTGTTATTGTAAAACTTCCTGTTACATCTCCTTTGGTCTGTCCTCCCCCCTCCTTTTTAAAGGAGTGTCACAACATTTTCAGAGGGCAGCAGAGAGCTCCAGACCCATTACTCATCTCGCGTGCTATCTACATAAATATCTGATGTTCATGCTTTTAGTTGGGAGTAGATTCTTGGAACAATTCATTCTGCTTCTGCTATCCATGAATTTAGTGGTTGACTCCCAATATGACTTTTTCTGTTTTTTGTCGCAGATGAATGTCTTTAAGAAGGTCTGTTTTGAAGCCGGTGCAGAACTTTGATGGCTAGTAAACAAAGTGTGTTCAGTTAGAGCTTCCTCTTTCAGATTACACTTTGTCTGCAGCCAAATTAAGCAGGATTTTAAAACTGCAGCATCTTCTGTAGACACACTCTGATTCTCTCATGGAAAATAAATCGTTACAAAACGTATCTCGAGAGGAGCACTGCTGCGATGCATGTTTTATCAGGCGCTACCTTTCTAGAGTAAACTTAAAAGCAAAATAAATCAAGCTGGCTCTCCAAAATAGCTGTAGTACTTTGTATTTTGGTCTGATAAGGCTTGCATCTCTCGGATTTAAGTCAGTAAATAGCCTTTTGTAGTATCAGTAAGATCACAGTGTTTCATTAAAGATTTTATTCCATGTGGTCTGGCTTCATTAGAAGCATCTACTTGCAACTACTGTGCCAGCGGCACGTGCCTTGTCACTGGATAGTCTTTAAGGTATTTATGGATTGTGGGGGACATAATCCTGATCTGGAATGAACTTCTTTAGAGCTTTTTTTCTGTTGGGTTTAGTTTAAACAGAACCTCTTCTCTCCCGTTAGTTAATTGAGAAGCCATTTGTGTTCTTCTGTTCTACTCAGTGGCTGGGAAATCTCCATTCACAACATCCCACTAGTGATGCAGGACTAGTGACCTGCCGGCTGGTTTGGTTTGTGGGATGCTTCCAGCCAGCTCTCTGCTGTTTTCCAGTGGGGACTGGGTAGGGATGCATCCCAGAGGGTTGACTTGCCTCTTCCTATGCCTGCCTGCAACTGGACATGAGCCATTTCAGCTCAAATGCCAGTTGGGTACCAGAAGCTGCTGGTGGGTGAGAGAGGAGGTGACTGGTTGTGCCGTGGGAAGTACCGGGGGAATCTGAAGTTACTGTTGAGTGTGTGGGGAGATGTTGTTGGCCCCAGGATTTCTTTCCAGCCACTGAGGCTTGAGTCATCCTGAGATACAGGATCCTCTGCTGGCAGGATGGGTTTGGGTGACGGGCAGGGGATGAGAAGAGTTGGAGAAACAGAGCATCATCAGTGCTGACTGTGGCTCTGCCTCCAACTCATGCCTAGACCTGAAAAGGGATGGGCAACGCAGCACATGGAAAATCAAACCAAACCCACCACCTTTTCTCTCATTTCCATTTTTTTTTTTAGTGGGTCTTAGACCCGAACAGATCTACGATTGTGATCCTTTCCTGGGAGAGGACCCCAGAAAAGGAGGATGGGCTATACCGCTAGAAAATACACCGGAAAGATCGCGTCCTTCATATCACTGATTCTTTCTAAAAGCATTAAGATCTTTCATGCCCACAGCTGATAAACTTAGGTGCCTGCTTAGGTGCATCTTCCTGTTTAGAACTAAGGGGTTTGTCTCCCTGTGTTAGTCCTGGCTGTACAGAGGGCTTCTAATTAATTCATAAAGTGATTCCACTTATCTTTAAGCTTTAAGTTTGCCATCAGGGAGCCTGTCTCCTTTAGGAGCTACACCAACACTGATGGCAAGACAGACACTGGATCCCAGTAGTCAATTTTTGCTGGGTTTTCAGCCTCAGCCTTGCACTCCTAGTGTTTTAATTGGCAATGGGAATTTAGGAGTGGGGGCAAAGCAAAAGGTGGCATCGGGCTGTGGGGCTGAGGTGTAAAGGAGCAGAAAAAGGCGGAGGTGGTGATGGCCAAGTGTGGAAACATTGACGTAAAAGGCAGTGTTAGCTGAAGAACAGAGGGGTGTAAATTGGCCTCAATAAGTCCAGTTGGAAGTTGCATTTCTTACATCAGAACAGTGAGATTCTGGGACGGCTTTCCAACACGTTAGGAAATGAAGAAAAGCTGTTTTTTTTAAAATGGATGGATCCTGGTGAGCTGTGAAAAGGTTTGAGGAGCGAAATAACAAGAGGGCTGGATTCAGTATTGAGAAATCTTTGTCTCCGCGGTAATTTGCTTTGAACTGGTGGGGTAGCACGACCCTCTTTCCCTCTCCTAACACTCTCTTTTCTCCTCTAGGTTGTTGACTGAGCTCGAATCTCCTTCTTGGTGGCCGTTTAGCAGCAAGCTCTGGAAAACGCCATTGGAAAGCAAGCCAAAGGAAACTGCCACAGTTTCCGATTCGAAGAACCAGGAAGGAATCATAATTAGAATTCCAGTTATTATCACCCACAGAACAGACTCAAATGTCAAGCCAGGAAAACTCACGCTCTTCGCTTCTGGCCTGGAAATCAGTGACTGCAATTCTCAGGTCATTCACCGGTTTGAATCGAAGGATGTGGATGATATCAGAGTTCATACGCCGTACGAAATCAGCGTCCGACAGAGATTTATTGGGAAGCCCGACACCTCTTATCGGCTCTTGTCGGCAAAGATGCCAGAAGCAATCCCCGTCTTGGAAATGCAATTTAGCAAGAAGATACAGTTTTTAGAAGATGCCCTAGGATTTGTTGGGGCCAGGAAGTCTCCTCAGGTAGATTTGGGGACCTCCATTTGGCAAGCAGGTACGTGACGGACAAAGCAATCCACCTGTAAGCAGGAACACCGGCCCCAAACGTTTCCATAGTGGTTTTAGAACTCAAAATAGTGTATAAAATATACAAATCCTCTCCCACCTGCCCCCATGGTGAGACCGTGCTGATGATAAAATGCAAGAAATCAGTGCTGGGTGACTTTGGACCCTCTTGTGAAGCGGGAGAGGGGAGACATGACACCTCCCATTATCAGGGAGTGTAGCGATAGGATGAGGGGTAATGGTTTTAAATTTAAAGAGGGGAGATTGAGATCAGATACTAAAAAGAAATTCTTTACTGTGAGGCTGGTGAGACACTGGAACAGGTTGCCCAGAGGAGCTGTGGATGCCCCATCCCTGGAAGTGTTCCAGGCCAGGCTGGATGGGGCTTTGAGCAACCTGGTCTGGTGGGAGGTGTCCCTGCCCAGGGCAGGGGGATTGGAACTCGATGATCTTTAAGGTCCCTTCTAAGTGTGTCGCTGTTTGAATCTACTTGGATTTACTTTCTCTCAACTACATTAGCAAAACCTGTGACTGCAGATGCCAAAGACGAGTGTCCCTTGGGGTCCTGGCAGCTGGAACACGCCAAGCCTTTAACGTAGTGCTCTCAGCTGGTGTTGTCACTAACTCCACACCACTCTCTGAAAGGATTAGCTTAATTTGAGTTTCAGCTACTGCCCTGGGTTTTAACTACAATGTCATTCTTTTTCTAGTGGTCACAAACTCAATATTGTGCCACTCAGTGAGAGGGGTCATTAGAAATCTGTTCTTCTCTCCTGACTGCTTCCAAGTCCTCTATTTTTTGCTATTTTTCCTTTCTCAGTTTGTTGCTGGAAGCATGTTTGTATTAAACCTGTCATTCTGTTAATTGTAGAAAGTTTAAAACAAGTTTCCAGTCCAGGAAGCTTTTAAGTAACATAGGACATCTTCTTAATTTTCATATCTTAAAAAATAGAATTTTTGTTATTTGGGAGGTTCGGGTGTTTGGATTTAGGAGATTTTAGGTCTCGGATTAGATGAATGCATAGTTTAATCGTTTTAAGAAAACACAGTGGAGACTGAAACCCTTTCACAATAATAAGAATGACATTCCTTAATACTATTACTTCTTCTAAAATTCCAGGAGGGTTGGGTTTTTTTGTTTTTGTAATTCAACCCTGGATTCATTTGGAAAGCTGGTGAATTTTTATCTGTTAGGAATTTATTTCTCTCAACGCGCCTGAATCCTCTGTTGTTCCTTATTGTTAATGACAACAGAGCAAATAGGTGGATGGATTTTTTGCCAGCATATTAAAAGCAAGTAGAAAAATGATACAATAAAACAATAGATGAACCTATTTTTGTGCACCAAGCTAAAACTGGACTTCAGCAGGGAGGATAATGTCCTCTTGTTGACGAGTCGAGGGCCATAGCTTGGAAAAGCTTGTTAATTTTTAAGGAAGTAAGTCTTGAACATCTGGCACTAAAATGTCGGCACAACAACTTAGAGGAAAAACAACCTGCTGGTTTCTAAAGCACTGAGTTAGTCCAACAAATTGGTGTTCAGTTCCTGATGGTCTTAAGGCTGGTTACATAAAATAATTGGATATACAGCCCTACTGTGCTTCATTTCCCACTGCTCTGCTCTGTTTGCATCTGAGTCAGTGAGTCAAGGATATTGCTCTCTTACCCCCACCTGCATTTCGGCTGTTTAATTTGGAAATGGCAGTAAAGAAAACTGGAGGTTATGGAAATCCTGACTTCTCCAGCTCCACCAAACCCCTTGTTTGTTCCTTGCCTGGAGTCGTCACCCTCTTTCTTCTGTCACAAGGTGGCAGTCACGGACTGCGTTTGAACCTCTGGGTTTTTTCCACGGCTGCTCCACATGGTGGAAATACTGATTTTTTTTTAAAAAAAATTTATTATTATTTTTTTTTCCCCACTAAAAGCAGGGAGGGGGGGCGAAAAAGTCTGTGTTCTGCCTGCCTGCCTCTATGTACACATAAAATACATGTGTCTATTTTCAGATAGTGAATGTTGATTCAGAGACTTATAGGAGAAATATCCTTGCAGCCGGAGGTACATCTGTCTCGGCGCGTTGGCTCGTGGTGTTCTTTCCCCTCCGCGGTGCAGCTCCGAGACGTGAATGTTTCCACAACTGTCACAGTTTCATCTGGATCCTGTCTGTTTATACCCGTCCTGCCTTAAAGCTGGGCATATTGCACATTTGTATAACTAAATACAAAAAAAATAAAATAAAATAATAATCATCTTTCTTAAGAGATTTGGCTTGATTCCACCTAGGAGAAGAATTTCTGAAGAGTTTTTATACACACTAGATTATCTGAAAGTATTTTTAGCTGCTTTGCGTGTCTTTTCTGACTGTATTTTTGGACCAAGCCGTACGGGTGTTTAAATGCTCAGGTCAGAGCAGTGAGGTTTGGTTTGTAACAGAGCTTCTTCTGTCTTGAGTTGAGCTTTTCTGGCCAATAATGTCTTCAATAATGACTGATAACATCTACCTGGGATTAAAAGGCACAAGAAATCTGGCAGTATAACAATCTGGGGCAGTGCTGGCTTAATCCTTTAGCTGAAGACTGGCATTTACAGTGTTTTATCCCTTTTGAGGCTGCTGAATTTTTCCCGGTTAACCAAATGTTCTCATTATTATGAGTTCCCAGCACTTTGTTCCGAGGTTTGGTACCTTCTGGTCCTCACATGGTGGCAGTGGGTCTCACGGTCCAACTGGGCCTAATAAAAGCACAGCAAAATTGCTTTTTTAAAATGTTTCTGCCTTTCTATTCAACTCTCTCTCTTCTTCAAAATAAGAAAATTGCTGGGAAATGCCAGATCTTCTTCCTTATCCCGTTTTTTTTTGTGCGCCTTTGTCATATCCCCCTCCTGTTCTTGTCCTCCGTGGGATTAATGGAGTGAAATGGATCGATTTCTTGGGTTTAATGAAATAATTAGCGCAGGGTGAGACTCAGCTGATAAGCTGAAACATGAAGAATCTCATCTGGCTGTTTGCTGCCGTAGGAAGGTCTGTCATTCCCTCCCTGCTTTGAGGGAAACCACGACAGTAATTTACCATGAGCGGCGTTGTTCAGTGCCTGGTTCTTGGCCCCTCTGAACACGAGGAGCATTTGCACGGGGTAACACTAGCGCCCTGAATGATCTGCTTGTCTTAAATCTTGATGGTGGCTGAGTTCAGTGACTCTCAGGCTTGATAACTGAATAATTCCAGGGATTATGAGTTTGCAGTAATTACTTCAGAGGGATTTAGGGTTTGCTGCTTTGGGTTTAGCTTTTGTCTCCCTTTTTCTGGGAAAGTAATGCTGTCCAATGCGAAGGAGGGTACGCCGTCCCTTGGCCAGCAGGGTGGGCACCAGCTCTTCGACCTGACAGGGAGCTCTGGCATCCAGTGTGCTTTCCTGTCCTCGTGTACATAAGAGCTGCTGTCATTGTCCTCTCCTGGGTCAGGCCACGTGCTCACAGGTGGCAGTGGTAGCATGAGCTTCCCTCTTGGTACCTCTCTAAGTAGGAGAGCTTTAGAGATGTTTGAAGTGCCTCTAGGAGCCAAGATGTGTGTCTCCGTTGTTTAGCGCCCATCAACATCAGAGATAAAACTTTTTCCTTGCAGCACGTCCTTGGTACCCTACTGGGTGGTATCAGATCCTGCAATAAGTGGTGATGCTTTAGATAAAGCGTTAGGAGCAATAGGACAAGGGGTAATGGTTTTAAACTGAAAGAGAGAAGCTTAAATTAGATATTAGGAAGAAATTCTCTACTGTGAGGGTGGTGAGCAGTTTATGTGATTGGGAGTTGCTGCTGCTTCGCGCTCCGTTCAGATCATCATAGACTGATTCATCAGAATCATAGACTGATTGTGTTGGATGGGACCTTAAAGATTCCAACCCTCCTGCTGTGGGCCTCCCTCCAACCCTCCAACACCTCCCACTAGAGCAGGTTGCTCCAAGCCCCATCCAGCCTGGTCCTGAACACCTCTAGGGATAGGGCAGCCACAGCTTTTCTGGGCAACCCAGGCCAGTGTCTCACCAGCCTCACAGCAAACAATGTCTTCCTGAGATCTCATCTAAATTTCCCCTTTTTCAGTTTAAAACCATTATTCCTTATTCTATCACTGCAGTTCTGAATCAAGAGTCCCTTCCCAGCTTTCCTGGATCCCCTTTAGGGACTGGAAGGGGCTCTAAGGTTTCCCTGGAGCCTTCTTCAGGCTGAGCAACCCCACCTCTCTCAGCCTGTCTTCATATTAGAGGTGCTCCAGCCTTCAGATCATCAAGATGAATCTCCACAGCCCAAAATGAACCCATTCTTCAACTGTTGCCTTTAATAATACCATCTCTTGTCAGCCTGGTCACCTCCAGGTTAGAAATTGTACAAAATATAGCTCTAATCCTTTCTAGAATGACATAGTTTTAACAGGCAAGGTTGGATTAGGCTTCTCTTGAGTGCACTTGTCCCCTTGCAAACTGCTGTGGAGCAAAGCAAAGGTCAACCAGTTTGATACCAGCAATGGTCCTCCCTGTTGGTACAGGAGATGTCTGTCTGACCGTGGGAATTTCTCTTCCAGCCACAGGACTCCTGGGAGGAGTGGTGCAGCCCAGCTTGCCGGTGGGAGGCAGAGAAGGGACGGACAATGACCAGGTTCAACTGCAGAAGCAAGAGAAGATCTCCCAGGAAGAAGCAAAAGAGCTTAAGCAGGTATAAGTGGAGATCATTTTGATCTAAGAATTGTTTCATTCCCTTTTCTTCATTCATAAGATGCATTTTCATCATCAGAAACATCATCGTTGTCCTTAACAAAATATTCCTCACCCTAAATTTAGATGGGCATATGTTAAAAATCAGTTAATCGAGCCTGTGATGATTAAAATATGCTGTCACTTCATTTTTTTTTTTAACTATTTTGAACAGCGTTTATCAGCAAAATATATTGAGTGATGGGATTACAACCCAGGGAAAATCCTTAACCGTAACCTGTTGTTGGTTTTTTTTTTTTTTCTGAAGATTAAGCAGCTTAACAATTAAATCATTTTCAGCTTTTTTGTGGTTTTCCTATGCTGTCTTATTCTTTTTAGTAAGGAGTAACGGTTCTATTTCAGAAACATCCACAAAGCAGAGGTGTGAACACGGAGAGAACTTTTAGCTAGAAAATAAGTATGCAAATTAATAAAGGGGAAATAGGTTGGAGATCTTAAGTAATCTAGTCTGATATTGTTCCTCTATAAGGGTCTTTAATTTCTCTCATAGTTGATATTCAGAACTTTTAGTGAAGAATCCCTCTCTGTAGGATGTTGATCTGGAACACTGAACTAACTGGAAAAGCAAAGGACTATGGTTTTAGTGGTTTTTCCATTAAAATAGGTTTATTGGTGATGATCAAAGCCATATGGGAAGGGAAGATGATGTTGAAGATTAAACTTTCTCTTTATATATATTTTTTTCCCCTCTGGCATCTTATTCTCTTTATTATTCCATCTGTAGATTGGTGATGGCATCATGTGAATTTTCTGCTAATTCTGTTGCCTCTGAGCCATACCTGCAGTTTTCTAGACCTTTTATTTTATAATTGAGAATTCCAGCACAATTTAGAGTCACAAGCTGTTAGTAGTGACTTGAGTGGCTAAAAAGGAGAACTGCTTGCAGGAAAAAAAATAATCTTTATTAAAATTAACCAAAAGACAGTTGGAGAAGTGAGGGTTTAACCTTTGCAGAAGGTTAATCTCTGAAATTCTCTGTCTGGATGATGGACAAGAAACAGTGTTAAATGGCTGCTGTTATTTAAAACAAACCAAAACTCTTTCAAGATTAACTACAGCTCAAAAGACAATTCTGGTATTTATTTTTACCACACGTTAAGCTGGTTAATGATTTGGGGTGAGCTGGTGGGGTGGGGTGAGTGGGGAGAGGATCTGAGTGTCAAACCGGTCGGCCTGATTTTTTTCCCAATAATCGCTGAGCACCTGTTCCCTAAGAGTCAGGTCTCTTTAATCATCATTCCAGTCATTAATAATTTTAAGGTATGTGCTGTAGTTCCTGTAAAACTCCTGTTGCTTTTCCTTGCAGGGAGTCACTGCGTAAAAGCTTCTCTAACCAAAATACGATTGAGATCTTGAATTGACTGAAATTTCCTATTTGGGCTTTTTCAAAACCAAAATGGACTATTTGTCATTTAATCGTTCTCCCTTCTTCCCATCTTTTAAAGAGCTTATCTCCGTGATCTATCATTTTATCCAAAAATAAGCATTTTCTGAAGCAGCGTTGACCTTTTGGAAGATTTGAAGGGAGAGGGTATTGCTCAATCGTAGTTGTACAAATAGGAGCAATCTGTTATTCATGCACTTTGTACAGCTGTTCTGTGTTCAGAAGGGCTAGTTATTCCTTCCTTAAATGTCACCTTTCCAGCACTATAATTCTGATCTGTAGCCAGACCCAAAAAAGCTAAATATGGAATGAAGGGTTGTTGGTCATGGGCTACTATTGAAGAAACCTTTTGCTACGTCTTGTAAAAAAAAGTGCTCTCTAGGAATTGCTTCCTCAGGGCCAGCTCTTGACAGTTGAACACCAACCTTTGTTGATGCTTGATCTTATCAAAGCAGTTGACTGTGACTGGAGAAGCAGAGAGAACATAGGACGGGGAGTTTGGTGTCTTCTAACAGGTCTTGTGAACTGGGAGCGGAGCTTCTTGTATAGGCTGGTGTCTCTCCCTCTGCTCCCAGGCGTTGTGCAAGCGCTGCTTTTTCTCGTCGCTCTGAAGTTCCAACCAGAGGGAAATAGGTCAAGGTCTTTCGCTTCCATTAGGAGAGGATGCAGTGAGGTTTAGAAGGGAAATATAAAGATGTGGAAGTGAAGGAAAGCGTGACTGAAGCGGGGAGTTCCTCCCAGTAAAAGGGCATTTGAAAGGTACAGAGGTTGGGGAGGTATCCTAATGGGGTTCAAGGGCAGCATCATAGTAAACACCACACAAAGCCTTTTGGGTATTGAAGATCTTGAAACTACATCTAAGCAGGACATTTTACCCCACCTGAAGTACTGCGTCCAGCTCGGGACTCCTCAGCACAGGAAGGACGTGGACCTGTTGGAATAGGTCCAGAGGAGGCCGCAAAGGTGCTCCAGGGGCTGAAGCCCCTCTGGTGTGAGGACAGGCTGAGAGAGTTGGAGGGGTTCAACCTGGAGAAGAGAAGGTTCCAGGGAGACCTTAGAGCACCTTCCAGTCCCTAGAGGAGCTCCAGGAAAGCTGGGGAGGGACTCTGGATCAGGGAGGGATGATAGGGAAGGGTTTGACGCTGAAAGAGGGGAGATTGAGATGTGATATGAAAAAGAAATTGAGATGAGATCTCAGGAAGAAATTCTTTGGTGTGAGGGTGGTGAGACCCTGGCCCAGGTTGCCCAGAGAAGCTGTGGCTGCCCCATCCCTGGAGGGGTTCAAGGCCAGGTTGGAGGGGGCTTTGAGGAACCTGGTCTAGTGGGAGGTTTTCCTTGCCCAGGGCAGGGGGATTGGAACTAGATGATCTTTAAGGTGTCTTCCAATCCAAACCATTCTATGATTCTATGATTTAATGCTTATTTAAGTTCTGTCAAGGCTTCATCTAAGGTTATATTTGCCATATTGAGTCATTTGGTAGTTGAAAAGCAGGTTAAGTCCATAAATAGAAGGCAGGGCAGGGAACTGGGAGCTTTGTCCCATTTCTAGCTCTGGGGCTTCAAGCCAACAGACAGGAGCTGAGTTTTAGGGTGCTCCTTGTTGAGGTGTAGCTGCTGCTTTGTCGTTTTGTGGTGTGGGTAAGTCCAGCAGAACTTTTGAAGCTGGAGAAGTAAGAGGAATTTGTGAAGAACAAACTTAATAGTTGTCACTTGTCCTCCCTCCTCAAAACCACAAGTTCTTGCAGTAATAACAATAGATGTTTTGCAGCAGGAATTGTTGAATGATACTAAATTCCTTCCGTCAAAGCTGGAAGCGCTGAGCCATGTGCATGTGATTGGGTGCCTGAGGAGAGGACCTCACCAGGACTTCATGGAGGGACATTTATGTTTAAAACCACGGAGTTTGTGGCAGTGTGAGCCGTGTTCTGCAGCTGTGCTAGAGAGATGGAGAAAGAGGCCTCCGAAGTTGCTGTGGGCTCTGGCTGAGCCTCTGCCTCCCTCCTTGCTGTGCCTGACATGGTGCCATCAGGTGTGGGAGGGGATGTGATAATATCAGCTTAAGGGCTCTGGTCAAGGAGGGGGGGAATTCACTAAATTTGAATTTATTTGGCCAAACCAGTGCTTTCTAATCTCCGAAACCATTCCTTCCAAAAAACTGTTTCCCTGATATTTGCCCTCTGCAGATCATGTATGCCATGAAGACAGAGATAGTATTGAAGGAGTTAATTCTGTAACATCTGTGGAGAAAACCCCATATCTCAGTATACATATCTTTGTGACATTCGCTTCTTCGATGTCTTTTCGGGTCTGCATGGTTCCATTTCAGCCCTTTGCTACTTTCACAGTCCCTTCAGTGTTTATTTACCCTTTCATCGTGCCCTCATCTCAGGAAATCACAACCGTTAGGTCAGAGTAAAAGAGTTTTGTTGAGGAACTGTTCATTCCAAGTGCTAAATACCAAATTTGCTCATGGGATGGCCTCATTCCATGGCCTATAGACAACTGATCTTAACAGACACGTGTAATGACCATGCCCCAGATTTATTTTTTGGAAGGCACAATACGGGGAGGGAGCTAAGATCCTCACAACTAACGCTTTGTATTTACTTGTGTGTAACTGAAGTATTTAATGGTAGCAAAATAAAGGGTGGTAGTTAAGCCTGTGGAGCTGCTTGAGTATATTTTTCCAGACAAGGTCGGTGGTGTGTTAGTGGCACCAGGAGTGCTTAGTACTCCCTGAGAAAGTAAATAAAATCAGATTTCTGCATTAATCCAAGAAGAAATAATGGAAGAAATCGGCCACTAAGAATAAGGTAGTAAACACTGACCCTTCCGTACTGTCTGAAGAGTCACTGGCTCAAAAAGAGCTGATGCTTTAAAATCTGTCAGCTTCAGATAGAAGGGACCTGCTGTCCTGTCAGACTTGCCTATTCCAGCGTTTTCTGTGCTCGGAAGTTTTGTGCTATAAGATAAACCTGATTTTTCCAGAGCAGGGGGAAGCTCTTTTGCAAGTGGCTGGTGTAGAGCTTGGCTATTTGTACACCAAAGGCAACCATGGATCAAGCAGAAGGAATGGCTGTGCTTTGCATAGCTACAATCCCAAACGGGAAGCATGTTAAAAGAACATAAATCCGTAGATTTTTGTTACGGCAAGTTGCTCTTGTCTCCTGGAGCATTGACAAATGTCCTCTATTAAATTGTGTTGCAGTGGCTTAAGGTATTTCTGTTCTCTGCTGTCTCCCTGCCCATTTCCAGGTGCAACAGGAGAGGACGTGGACATGCCTCTTAATTTTTTCAGTGCAAGGTTGCTCAATCCCTCTTGTGGGTTTGATCTTATAATGGTGCTATGAATTGGAATATTTTAGGTGTTTTCCCCCCTTCTTACTCACTATCAATATGTTCAGCACAATATTAAATGATGTTAAAACCTCTGTTTGCACCCTAGTTCAGAGTATGACAAATGACAGTTCTTTGTTTCCTAATAAAAGGTGAATTTGGGGAAGCTGCATTCAAGATCCATTTCTGGTTAGATGTGCTTTGCTCTAGCATTTACCACAGGGATAGTGCAGCGGTTCTCGGGGAGGACTTCAGGGAGTCCAGACTACAATTGGCAATAATTTCTGCTCAATGACACTTTCTGTATCTTATTTTTGTTGCTGGATACCCAGTGTGTTGAGATGGTAGACCATATTTCACAAGCTTTAGTTAAATTGTGGGACTATGATGGCGTCTCAGGACCCAAACCAAGCTGAGGCCTCCATTGTAAGATCTTTGGGGTATGATCCCTGTTTGTACAGTGCCTGACTCTTTGGATTTAGGTCTTCAGGTAGTGTGGCAAAGTGATCAAGTGATGGGGCTTGAGCAGGTTCGCAGGCTTGGAGGCCTTTCCCACCATCTATGTCTACATCATCGGTCTCCAGCTAAAGCTGGTCACCTCAGCTCCTACTTGAGCCAAAGCAGGGAGAAATGGGAAGCGCTTGGACTTCTCCTTAAGCAGGTACATAAAATAGAGGAGATAAAGCGTGACCTAAACTACTTCATGTTGTCTAGGTCCTCATAATCCATACAAGAACTTGGGGTACATATCTTGGATGGACACCTCTTTTCCCAGCAAGGCCCGAGTCTGCTGCAGTTGAATGCTTGACCCGGGGAGGATTTGGAGAGCCCTGACAGATTTGCTTCCTTGTTTTTTGACAGCGAGAGCTCTGTGCGTGGGAATATTAGGTAACTTGCCTGAAGTTGCACAGAAAATCTGTGGCGGAGCCATGGGGCTAAATCAGACTTTCCAAATTATAATCCTGGTGGCATAAATCTGAGGCTGTTTTAGCGTGAGATTGCCCAGGGCCGGAGGAGACAGGCCTTTAACATACATCTTTGATGGGCTCGTACCTGCTGTTTGGCTTTGGTGTCACAGATAGAGTTTCACACTGAGCTTTCGTGTCTTGGTTTCACCACCCAAATGACGTGCTGGCACAGAGGACGGTGCTGCTCCGAGCAGCTGACAGAACTGGAGCAGTGATAACTAGACGTCTTGCCATCATTTTGCTCGGCAAAAATAGTGACGGGCTTTGGCCAGACTTCAGATTCCAGTAAGTCTCTCCGGCGAGCCCTGTGGGCTGTGCTGGAAAAGCATCTGAACCATTTCAGGTCCCGTTGGCTCGAGCAGCAGCGCTCAGCTTGAACAGTTGAAGATGCTGACAGACAAAGGGTTAAGGGATTTATTCCCAGATTTTCTTAGGGCAAAGAGAATTAAGGGATGGAAGTGAGCTGCTTGCCTTTTTATTTTTTTTTTTCGTGTGTGAGTAACCGCATCGTCATTGCCCGCTGCCTTTCAAGGCAGAGCCTAATTGGCAGGTGAACTGAGCAGAGCCCTCTGGCCGCCTGAGTTTCCATTTTACTGCTTTCGTATTTTTAAAAGCTTTTCTGTTCTCAACAATTATGTCTTTCTGCACTTTAAATGTTAAGCGTGCTCTAATGAATGCGAAGCCTATCAAAAGTAATCGGGTTTGAAACTGAAAATAAACCAGTTTTCATGGCAAACCTGGGGCGCTTTTTTTTTTTTTTTTGGCACAATTTTGATTTACAAATAAATTGGGTGCCTCTGGGAGAGGTGGGGAAGGAGGAGTGTCCCTGCTTCCTTTCTGCATCCTCTGGTGCCAGCCCCTGCTTTGCTGTGTGGCTCTCTTGGTCACTTTCACTGCTGTCACCACATTTATGTGCTCACCTTGATGGGTTTCATGAACTGAGATGTTCTGGGCGAGGACACGGCTCAGGAAAGCTGAACTTCCCACACTGCTGAGGGTGCTTGGTGAGAAACCTCCAAAAGTGCTCCCTGGAGCCCTGCATCCAGCTTTGGAGTCCCCAGCACAGGAAGGACATGGACCCTGTTGGAACAGGTCTAGAGGAGGCCATGGAGATGCTTCGAGGACTGGAGCCCCTGTAAATGACAAAACATGTATCTTTCACTACCATCCTTTGGGATATACGGAGGGAGTGAGGTCTCTCTTAAACTGGTATAAAGAATTAAAAGTTTCTTGGAGCAGAGGTTAAAACCCTGTAGTCTACTCCAAGCTGAACGCTGAAGCTGGCCCTGCTCTTAGTTGGCTGGAGTGGAGCAGAAGACCTTTAGAGGTCTTTTTCCATCTTAATTATACCAGGACTTTATGGAGTCATTTTGTATAGCACTGGCTACTTTATTTTATGTATTTTGGTATATATTTATATATAAAATATATGCGCATGAAGTTCTAAGACAGAGCTGAGGGAGAGCCACCTCTGAACTTCCCATTTCCAAGTAGTAAAGTTACTTTCTCAAGGGAGGCAAGACCTTATTCCAGACTCACTTCCTCAATCATACACGTGATGGATCTGATCATGTCATTTTTCTTCTTGGTGCTTATCCTACACATATCCACCACCTCCAGTTTGGGGAATTCAGCTTTGCTTTCCTGTTACAGTGAAAGAACTCGAAGCATTTCATTGGGGATAGAAGCAGAGGGTTTTTTAGCTGATAGTTTTGGTTAGAACAGGAAAAAAAAGGTAGATTAAGCTTGATCCACGGTTTATTTTGTATTTTTGCTTTGGCAGCCAAATTGCAAACCCAGTTATTCACCCCAGCTGTATTTCTGGCCGCTTGTGATTTATGGAAAGAGCTGAGAGATGTTTTACGAGATAAATCTCGCTGCTGTGGCTGATGTCCAGCTTCAGTCAAAGCTTTTTGTCTGCCTAAAATTCCCCTGCCGTCCCAGCTAGATACGCTATTCCTTGCTGCTTTTCTCAAGCCGGTAATTTGTGGAGCTGCAAACGATGGGGCTGCTGGGGAATTCAGCCCCACACGCAGATAACGGGGCTGATTATATACGCTCTAAAAGGAAAACAAGAAAACAGAGCTTACCAGTTGTAATAAAAAAAAAATAAACATGGATAGAGTGTAATTCTTTTCCCCTATTTTACCAAAAGCCACCGATTTCTTTAGTTAGATGGGCTGCAGTTCTGGTATCTCAGTAGGGTTACCTGAACGCTTACGTACCACAGCAGTTGATGTTGTGGGATGATGCTGGGATAATTTGCTTTCTTGGAGAATTTTATTGCAATTAATTGGATAAACTGGTCTCGTTAAGCAGGCCGTGGGAGGGTGTCCTCTTCATGGACCCTTCTGTGGATGTCTAAGGAAGCAGATCCTGCTCTTGTGAGACCCCCCTGGAGTACTGTGTACAGCTTTGGAGTCCTCAGCACAAGAAGGATGTGGACCTGTTGGAATGGGTCCAGAGGAGGCCAAGGAGATGATCCAAAGGCTGGAGCACCTCTCCCATGAGGACCGGCTGAGAGAGTTGGGGGTGTTCAGCCTGGAGAAGAGTGGAAAGGTCCCCGCCCAGGGCTGGTGGGTTGGAACTCGATGGTCTTTAAGGTCCGTTCCAACCCAAACCATTCTCTGATTCTGTCACGTAGGCCTCCACTGACAACCCTTTTATGATCTGAAGTGACCGAGAAGCTGGATTTGCAGTCCGTCTGATGTGGTACTTCCAAATCTCCCTCTGATACATCCGAGGGAAGGCGGCTGAGGGTTCCCTTTCAGGCAGGTGCCTTCAGTTCACGCAACTGGGCTTATTAAGGCAGTAGCCACAAGAGGGAAGAAAAGGCGATGGTATAACTCGCGCCTTGGACTGCTGCTAAAAGGAGCCAGAGTTACAGGGTGAGGAATTGAGACAGATTTTTCTTGTGTTGTTTGGATCTCTGCTCTTGGCCTTGGTTGCCTGAACTGATGAAAATTAGACTTGAGTAAGCCCCAGAAGTCAGCGCACGGCATCGTTACGGATGTCTCCTGGCCTTAAGAACGCATCAGCCTGGCTTTTTCTCCTTTCACTTTAGAGCCTTCTGCCCTGTTTGGACCAGTATCTGTAGGCTTTTTAAGACAACAGGGTCTCCTTGCAATCTTGGTGTAGCTCAGGGTGTTTGCCTCCAGCCCCACACACGGGCAGTAATTTGCTAAGTGTGGTGTAAACTGGTCGAGGTGTAATATAAAGCTTGTGGCCTTGACTCGAGCTGTGGTCAGTGCATCTGTTGTTTCTCATCTCGGGTACGGCCTGAACCTCTTGGCCACCTTGACTTCCCTTCACACCACACCACCCTCCAGTTCCTTGAAAATCCTTTGTTTGGTTGCCCAAGTCTCACTTTTTTCCTTCTGTTCCATCCAATGACGCTTCTTTCTTTAGTGGATTGTGATGAAATGACGTTTTCTGTCCTTTGACCCAGTCCCTGCCTGACCTTGCTGTGCCTTCAGGCACATGGTCCTCTTTCTTGGCTTTTGTTGGCTCTCAACGGGTGCAGCCTCTCAGGACGAGCCGTACCGAGGAGGTAACAGCAGAACTGGCAAACAGCTGATGTTTACACTGATTTTTACTTCTAATTTATTCTCCTCCCCATCTAACCCTAACGTTTCAGATTTGATTTTTCCAGGCTTCCATTCATTGCTTAGTTCATCTCCATTGAGCTTATCAGAGCAAGAGCTGTGTCTTCTCACCAGCACGCTCCAGGGCAGACTCCACCAAATGATTTGGTGATTGAAAGCAATAAAATAACTCATTACCAAGGGTCTGTTACATTTTCTCAAAGAACCCGCTGGTCGATCGCTGAAAGCTCTCAAGTCTTTTCTTCTGACAGATCCTAAAGAAGCTGAAGGGCCTTGCCTTGGAGACGGAAGCGGAGCTGGAGAGACAGGACGAAGCTCTGGATTCCATCACTACCTCCGTAGACCGTGCCACGCTGAATATCGACAAGCAGAACCGCAGGATCAAGAAACTAACGTAGCAGGAGCCGGCGGGGATGGTATCATGAGGAAGAAAAGGGTCGGGGAACTGCATTTCTCAAGACTGTTTCGTTAATCGACACTTTGATTGCGTGGGGATTGTTTGCAATATCGTCTGGAACACGATGCTGCTGATGTCGGGTTTCCTGAGGGTTTTGAAAATGTTTCCAGACTTTGAAGGCTGTTTTAGGATTAAAAAGGCCAAGCGTTTTAATTGGGGTGAAAAAAAATGATAGTGGATTCTTTACTACAGCAAATCTGTAAATATGAAGGAATGTGATATAATCTGAATCGACTTTTATGTGCTTTTTTATGTTGCTGCTTTTGAATTTTTTATTTTTTTTTTTAACTGCAACGGAGAAGTGAAGGAGAAATGAACTGCATATGAGACTACTTTAGATGATTACAGCCTATTAATTCTGTCTCAAGGTCTTTCTTTAAAATACTTAATAGCCGAACTGAGGGCCAGATGTCCCGACTGCAAGCGATTGAGGCTTTTTTTTGGGTGTAAGTTAATGCTGAGGTGAGCAAATGATGGTGATAAAACCTTGCGTTCCCTGAGCAAATAGTTTTAATAGGTTTCAATCATGGTTTCAATATCCCCAGAAATTTTATGAGAGTAATGAAGACTTAGTGGCCGCAGCTGTCTCTTACCATGTCCTGGGAAATCAAGAGGAGAAGGTTAGTGAATGTGTGTGTGTGTTGGTAGAGACGTCTCCTTATTGAGCGGATTTTTGGGTTTTTGCCATTCAATAAATGTTTTTCTTAGTTAAGTCAGTTACAAAAATTAATTGTCGAAGGTAAATACACGCTTCTGCTTTCCAAAAAGGGTCTGCTGATCTTCAGTGATCATCTGCATGTTTTTGTGTGCTTTATTTTTCCTTTCCAGACTGCACACCTAGGGAAGGAATTGATTTTTGGAGTGGAGGAAGTGATTTTCTTCACGGACAAATTTATTCAGTTCTTGGGAGTTGGCTTTTTGGATCCCTCACTTGCCCACAGTGGGTTTATATTTTGGGTAATGGTCTGACGTGGGACGATGTAGTTGCCCTCAGAGCATCATCAAGTGTAGTGTGGTACCTGAATTTCCTGTTGGCTCTGGGCTGCCACATCTCTAAGGGATGTTAGTGGAACGTCTCTTGTCCCTTTGCTGCTCTGTCCTTCATTTTCCAAGGATCTCCTACTGTTTGTCTCCCACTCTAAATGGGAACTCCATGGGTAGAGTGGAGCATCATGAGGTTTTTATGTGTCTCCTCCAGATTCACAGACCAAGGGGCCTGTAGTTGGAGCTGTAGATGTCTATAACTTTTGATAGTTGTGGTACACCCACCTCTTGTGGCTTTTATTTATTTGCACTAAGTGGTGGTGAAGCATTTCAAGACTTCTTGTCGACCTTTATTTCTAAAACAAAAGGGAATACTGTCAATTATCTCATCGGTTTTGTTGAGTTTACAGTTGGCTCCATCGAAACTGCAGGAGAGTGGAGACTTTTTCCCCTCCTAACTTGATATTATATAGGAAAGGTTCCAGGTAACCCATATATCTATTACCTTTCATCAATTCCTACAGTTTACCAGCTATTTTAGTTCAAAAGTAGCTGTTGTAATATGTCTTATTTTTTTTAAAGTGTTTTTATATTAAAAAATTCTTGTATTGCTTTCAAATACAACACTTTTGGTGCAATATTTTTAACTAGTGAAGCTTTGAAATGTTTATTCCGTTGATAGCTGATGTAAAATTTTCCCGTTTCAGAGTAATTCAGCCCTACCTTTTGAAGAACGACACAGTAAATCACGTAGAGTATGTTGTTTTCAAGCTCTTACTCTACCTTGTTTTGTATTACTTCACATTACTTTGGTGGTATTGGAATAAAGTGTATTTCTGCACTGCAAATTCTTAATTTATGGTCCAAGTTGTTACTGGCATGCACTTTACCTTCCTGAATAGAGTGATTATATCTACATACACTATGTACTGTGAAATAAAATACTGTCTGGAGTTCCCTTGTTTGTTTCCAATACCCAAATCACTGTCGTTTTACTGTGAAAGGAAGATAACATTTACACAGCTAATTACTTAATTAATTTTAAAGTGTACTTTGCACAAGATGATTAACTGAACCTGGTGCTGACTGGGAACGAATCTCTGACCTGAATTAGTGCAAACCAGGATTGCCAAAAGTAAATACTAATGATAGGTCATTTAGTTTAGCATTCTCTGTGCCATATTTTTTATTGTTGTGGGTTTTAGCACTGGCTGTTGCATCTGATTCAGTATTTTGTGGTTTGTGTAGTCCATGTCCACGTTAAAAGAACAAAAAAATTGTAATATTGTTTGTAAGAATTGTAATATTCTAGAGCTGTGCATTAGCTGCATTTTGTGTGCCCGGAGGACTTTCAACCTGTAATTTCTTCTTATTAAATATATCTTGGAATAGCGACCTTCTCTCTTGTACTCACTTGGCTGAGAAGTTGCGGTAAAAAATCCTCTATCCCACCCCCTCGTCATCCTGTGGAGCTGAATTTAATGTCGTGCTTCGAGCCTCCCAATTTTCCTTCCACCTTAAACCCATCATTTTCCAAATAACGTGGCAGATCTGGAGTGAAGGAGTGATGCTCCATGGGGGAAGATGCAGCCAGACAATATTCTTGTGCTTCATTCTTCCCTGACATAATTATTATCTACATGGGGCTTAGGGACAGGATGATTTTTGCCTTTTAGATGTGCGTTTGTTAGTTCTTTGCAGGTCTTTTACTACAATGTGAAAAGTGGGAGGTTTTGTCTTTACGAGACATAAGAAAACAACTAATAAAAGCCATTCTAACCTGAAAAATAAAAAGATTTTGCTTGGGAAGGCTTTTCAGCTCCTGCAAAACAGAGCTGGGTTGAGCTGTGTTGCACAGTAGGTGTGTGTTTGTGGCAGGGATGAGCAAGTCTGAAATGAACGGAGTTTAAATACCTTTATGGGAGGCGGAATGTCTCCTGTGGAGCAGTGAAACGCTGGTAATAAACCTGGCGCTTTGCAATCCTCAGAAAAGTGGTGCAAGGAGCTTTTTGGTTTTTTCAGGGCATTAACTAATTAGAGGGCTGGAGCACCTCTCCTATGAAGAAAGGCTAAGAGAGTTGGGGGGGTTCAGCCTGGAGAAGAGAGACCGGGGAGACCTTGGAGCCCCTTCCAGTCCCTAAAAGGGGCTACAGGAGAGATGCAGTTTATTTATTGAATTTCTTTCTTTTTGAGGCACACACATGTATAGAAGCGGACCAAAGTTTAAGGTAAAAAAATTCCTCTTTCGCTTTCATTTCTTCAGCTGTTAAAGGTGACTCTTCTTACCTGGTGTAAAGGCGAATTTGCTTTAAAGCACTTCAGCTTAACTCCTTGTCACCTTTATCATTGAAGGGTAATTATTTTTAAGGCTTTTGGGGCCAAGCCCTGCACGCTAATTGACATGCCCAGACCCTGGCTGCCTGATTTTGTTGTGCTGCAGGGATTTGCTCAGGATCTCAGAAACGAATATGAGTTCAAACCGATATTCAAAGGAATGGATTAAAAAAACCCAAAACAACAAAAGAAAATCAGCCTTTGACAGAAGAGCCAGAGTCTGGGCTGCCCTTTCCCGGACAGATAAATGCTGGAAGGTTGTAGAGCGCTCAGGTGTTTTGTTCAGTGGGACTTACATCCTTATATAAATACACCAACGTATTTGGTTTATGCATTCATAAAAATATAAATCGAAGCAACGTGCTGCTTGAATGAAAGCATAAAATGGATCAGCTCACAATACAGACTATTTTAGAAATAATCTTTAGCAAGAACGGGCATTTAAAGAATTATTATTAGCAAGAGACTTCTACACCGTCCAACTGTAAAGTTTTTCAGGCTGTGAGTTACTGTGTTCTCAAATCTGTCACTTTTTACCACAAATGTGTTGTGGCTGCCCCATCCCTGGAGGGGTTCAAGGCCAGGTTGGAGGGGGCTTGGAGCAACCTGGGCTGGTGGGAGGTGTCCCTGCCCAGGGCAGGGGGCTTGGAACCGGATGATCTTTAAGGTCCCTTCCAACCCAAACCATTCTCTAATTCTCAATACCGTGCAATTTGATTTTTCCCTTCAAACTCCAGCTCCCAAATTTTGATCATTAAGTGAGAATTTGAGGTTTTTTAATCCATTTGCAATTTTTGAGGTTGCAGAGAAGCTTTGGCTTCAGAACAACATTACAAACTTTTCATGACCAAAAAGGCAAGTTTGGGCATTGATTTCTTCTAAAATTAAGATTTTTTTGCTGCTTCTATAACTCCAAGACCTTTCCAAGAGTTAGGAAGCTGATGGTCCTGTGCTCCACCCCTAACAAATCGATGGAGAGGATCTCCTCCAAAGATCTTGGAGCCTCCTTTAAAGCTTAGAGGACTTTCTCCCTGCCTTTCTGAGGCTGGATTTCTCCGTGCTCTTTGGGGTCAGCCCTGACTATTGCAGCAGGAGTTGTACCTGCCCTGCCCTTTAGTGGGCTGACCAGGGAAATGGTGGAATCACCATCCCTGGAGGTATTTAAAAGACAGGTAGATGTGGTGCTGAGGGACATGGGTTAGTGGTGGTTTTGTCAGTGTTAGGTTGATGGTTGGACTTGATGATCTTAAAGATCCCTTCCAACCTAGATGATTCTATGAAAATCCCCACTGCTGAGGAGGACGGCGGTGATTTTAGTGCTGGACCACAGAGATGGGCACTTCGGTCCCAAGTCCCCCCCTGCAGAGCATCTGGCCAATGAAATCCAGGTTGCACTTTGTTAAGGTGAAAGCATGAAGTGCAACAGGTGACCTCAGAGCATGTTGCCTCTGCTCAGCAATCCCTCCCGCTTCAACATGACACTTAATCAGGCGTTGGAGTCCCAACGCGCTTGAAGCTTTCCCTAAATCTTAAGCACATGTTCGAGTGTTTTGCTGACAGAGAGTGAGATTTAATAACAAGGCCTGGATTTTCTATAGCACTTTCCGTAAATGTCACATCGTGGGGTTTTTAGAGCCGGTAAATGGGCTGAATGAGCAGACAGTGAGGTGGACTGAAAATTGGCTGAAAGGCCAGGCCCAGAGGGTGGTCATCAGTGGCACAAAATCTAGTAGAAACAGTGTACCCCACGGGTCAATACTGGGTCCAGTCCTGTTTGACATCTTCATTAATCATCTGGATGCTGAGGCAGAATGTACCCTCAGCAAGTTTGATTTCCAAACTGGGAGGAGTGGCTGATACACCAGAGTCGTGTTGCCACCCAGAGGGACCTCCACAGCCTGGAGAAATGGGCTGACAGGAACCTCATGAAGGTCAACAAGGAGAAGTGCAAAGTCCTGTCCCTGAGAAGGAACAACCCCTTGCATCAGGACATACTGGGAAACACCCAACTGGAAAGGAGAAAAGGACAGCATGTTCTGGTGGACACCAAGTTGAACATGAGCTGGCAACGTGCCCTTGTGACAAAGAACACGAATGGTGTCCTGAGCTGTGTTAGACAAAGTATTGCCAGTAGGTCAAGGGAAGTGATCCTTCACCTCTGCTCAATGAGGCCACAGCTGGGCTTCTGTGTCCAATTCTGGGCTCCTCGGTGGAAGAGAGACATGGACATACTGGAGAAAGTCCAGTAAAGGGCTGGGGGCACCCACATATAAGGAAAGGCTGAGAGAGCTGGGGCTATTCAGCCATGAGAAGAGAAGATGTGGGGAGATCTTACTGAAGTCTATGAATACCTGACGGATGGAGCCAGGCTCTTTTTCAGAGGTGGCCAGTGACAGGACAAGGGACTGAAAGACAGGAGGTTCCCTCTGAATATCAGGAAATGATTTTTCACCGTGTAGGTGACCAAGCACAGGTTGTCTAGGGAGGCTGTGGCATCTCCATCCTTGGAGATATTAAAAAACCGTCTGGCCATATTATGATTTATTGTTGCATTTATGTCCTTCACTTGCTGGTGCTACCCAAATGTCATCTCTCATGTCATCTACCCTATGTTCATCTCTTCTCCTTGGCATCAAGCTTTTCTCTCCCTGTAGCAGATGCAATTGCCCTGGTAAGCGATTTTCTAGCCTGCGTCGATATATCTGTAGGAATACAAACCATGGCAGTTTCTGCTCAGGAAATGAAAGCATTCCATCATTCTCCACGCTAACTGGGAAACACAAACTGGTCAGCTGGCCCAGCATCCCCAGGTGCCTTCTCGGCGCAGGCTGATGGCAGCGTCCACACAGGCCACAGTGGAAAGCCCCTTAATGAAGTTCACAGTGGCCTTTAGAGGGGCCGCTCGAGCGCTTGGCAGAAAATGAAGGGGTTTTGACTTTCTGCCTGTTGCAGGTGGAAAGAATTTGCACTCAGATGTGAGTAACAGATGCCATTCTCCCCTACGATTCCCTCTGCAAGCTCAGGAAGGTGTTTTCAGCTAACGTTTGGTATGTTGTCCCCTCGGGATTCTGGCTACTTTTATTATAATAGGATTTTAATTTTAGCTTCTAATATGAAATTATGCTGGTCTCCAGGTACATGAGAAAAGAATTTCCACACCAGCTCTCTTCCATCGCTTCATAACCGTGGGCTGCAGCTGGGCGGGATGGGGGGAAACGGGAGGCCAAGAGCGTGGAGCCAGAGGTGAAAAAATGCAGGAGGTGAAATGCCTGGGCTGATGGTGCTTCAGCATCGCGTTCCGAGGCCTCCGTCCCCAGAGGTATTAATTCCTGCTCTTTCTGCAGGTCGGAAGGGTCTTACTGGGCCGGGTTCTGCAGAAAGGGCAATGATCCTTCACATTGGGAGTCCTAGAATCATAGAATGGTTAGAGTTGGAAGGGACCTTCAAGATCATCCACTTCCACCCCGACTAGACCAGGTTGCTCCAAGCCCCATCCAACCTGGTCTTGAACCCCTCCAGGGATGGAGCATCTACAACTTCTCTGAGCAACCTGTTCCAGTGTCTCACCACCCTCACAGCAAAGAATTTCTTCCTAATATCTAATCTAAATCTCCTCTCTTTCATTTTAAAACCATTACCCCACGTCCTATCATTTCACTCCCTCATAAAGACTCCCTCCCCATCTCTCCTGCAGGCTCCCTTTAGGTACTGGAAGGCTCCTGTGGCGCTTCCTTACACTCGAGTTGACCCCACCTCGTTGTAGACATGTATTTGAGGCATCTACATGATAATTGTGGTCACATTAGGGTTATTTCATGGTCAGTGAATAGAAGGTAGCAGCTCCAGAGGGAAATTCAGCCCAACTTGCAGAGGGAAGACTTTCCTTCTGGTCTCAGCTGTCTCTCACCATTGACTACAGAAGAGCAGAGGATTCCTACAGCCCTAAACCTAGATCTTAGGTGAGATAATGGGACTCTGAGCATCTGAATATTGCAGAATTAGATTTTGGAACTGAAGCGGAGGAGCTCAGCACCGCTGCAGAAAGGAGAGATGGTGCAAACGTCACCCAAGGGAGCCAGAGCTAGTCAAAGTTTGGTGCACTCTGCATTTCAAAGGCTTGGCCTCAAAGTCAAAAGGGAGCTCAGAATTCTGAAAAATTAATATTTCAGGCTGATGTAATAGACTCAGACTAATTCCAGCTATTATTGCAAACGGAATATACATTTACACTCACTTGTAAATTTCTCACTCTTATTAAAAAAATAAAAAACCTATGGGTTTACAGAAACACTAAAACCCCATCAAAGGGGTTGAAGCTCTCTGTTATTATTGTTTACACTGGCCAAAAAAATCACGTCTGATGCCTTGAATGAATCCAGCAAAGCTGCAAAGGATTGTATGTGCTCAGATCGATCAGAATAAACATTGTCACAGAGCAAGTCGTAGAGAGAGTGACGGAGAGCTCAACAGGACACAAAACCAGACTCTTCAGTTATTTCAGCGGAACTAATGAACAGCTATTCCAATAATTTCTTTTTCTTTTCTCCTGACAGTCAAATGTGTGATCTGAAATTAAAACATACAGCTGTGCTATCAGAACTTCTAGTATAAAAGAATCTCCCCCCCAAAATCCAGAATGATTTTCCAAATCTTGGGTGGCATTTGGGTTTTAGTACTCTTTTCAAAAACTTCCTTCACCCCAAGCTGATGGTTCAACAGTGATGAAACACAACTCTGTATTTCTTGCAGTATTTTAAGAAGCACTTTACGGTACTGGTCAGTTGAGGTTTTCTGTTGAGGAAAACAGATATATTCCAGTAACAATTTTCAGACTGGGGAATTTTAAATAAAAAAAACAGTCATTCAGAAAACATGTCCTGTGGTCTCATACTCCCAGTCTGTGTAGCCCCTAATTTCAAAGGTCCTAGATCTGTAGGTTTCCATCCCAAATTATACTGCATTTCTCCTGGCCTTGCTTTTTTAAGAGACTGGGAAGGGAAAGCAATGCATCCCCTTATTGTGCTGCTTCCTGGACACCTGCAGGTCTGTAGATTTGCTTGGTCCTGTCTTCCAGACATTGCTGGGTCTTGAGGTTCTTCAAACATCATCTTGGAGGTCATGGACTCATCATATTCAACAGGCAAACTTAGAAGTCAAAGACAGGTTCTTCCAGGTAACCTGGATTAACTCCAAATCTATTGTATGTACTAAGGTCTGTCCCCTCACATCTTTTTAAATTCATTATATTTCATTCGATTTCCTTTTATTTTAAATTCACAAAGCAAAAATGGGTACCGTCTCCCTCCCCGTGGCATTCTTTGAACGGCACTCCTATCAGCCACAGATCTCTGTGACTCTGTTTGACCTGCATTCTTTATGCATCCCATGAATTTTGATATATTTAAAGTAACTTGGCTTGACGTGAGCTGGAACACGCAGCTGAACCAGAATGTTTCAATCATCCTGCGGTTTGGAGCTGGCTGGTTTAATGTTATAACTGAGGGCGCAATATGGAATCCATTGAAAAGCCCATAATAACGTTGGAGCTAAACAGATGAGAATATCATTATATTTGTCTGAATGACCAAAAAACCAAAAATGCAAAATTTAATCTAACCTAATTCAGCTTGAATCAAGGGGAGGCCACTCCCTGAATAGTCTGGTGTCCAGTTCAGCCAGGGTGGTGGAGGTAAGGAGGAGGAGGGGAGGCTGAATAGAAGGTGGTGCCACCTTGGGAGGTGGCACCAAGAGGTCCTGTGCTCCACCTGCCCTGCAGTGGATGTGAGGGGGTAAAGACCTTGCTCAGTTGTGGGGAGAACCGGATGGGGGAACTGACCCCGCTGCAACATTAGCCAGGCAGAAAAAATCAAAATAAATCTCTCCCTTCTACATCAAGGACCTGATCCAGAGCATCCTGCAGCCACCTGAGTGGTAGAATTAAGCGGGGAAGGGGGGAAGAAGTATCCCCATGGCTTTAGACCATTTAAAACATTGTGAAACCAGAGTTTTCGTGTCACACCTAATTTGGCAGTGGAGGGAATGGCCTGTTCACTCCTCCCCACAGCCCCAGCCACATATTCCCTTTCGCTCCCTTGTGCTGTACCTACTAATTGCACAGCCGAGAGGTGAATGCGATCGATGAACTGATCTGCTGTGAACCTCCTCAGTTCTCTGTCCGATCCACCAGTTTCTCTGATTTATCGCGTGGCTGCACCATTGCTGGAGTATCAAAATCGAGACCATCAAACCCACGTAGCTGGAGAAGGAGAAGGGGAATGGTTGCTGCTCACAGGAGCAATTTACACCAGATTTAGTGTAACATCAACCCACACCCCACACTGCAGCCATGAGGATGGGAAATGCATATCAGTTGGCTCAAGTGGCACAACGCTGACTCAGGTTAGGAAATACCTAATGACCTGGATCATTCCATGATTACATTCACAATCGGCTGGGACCCACAGCTTGCTCCACCTCTTGGCCCTTTGATCACTTCTGCACTGTCCAGGTTTGGAGCAGAACAGAGCCAACTTTCCCTTCAGTGAGAGAAGCTCTTCCTTATACTTATTTCTGTGGCAATCAGGGTCAGCTGACTTGTTTACTTCATGGAGGGTTTGCACCTGTGGGGAGGAGTGGACAGGTGAGGTGACCCAAACTGACCAATAGGGTATTCCATCCCATCTGCCATGCTCAATATAAAAGCTGAGGGATCAAAGGGGGTCAAGCTGGTTTCCTTGTCTTTAGTGCCTTTTCAAGGATTCTTCTTTGTTGAGAAGAACCCTGTGAGCTTGTCTACCGTTGATCTCTATTGGTGAGTTCTGAAATCCAGTTCCCATTTTTCACTGAGACAGTCTAGAAGTTCCCTAGTGCCTGTTGATGACATCTTCCTACAAACTTGATATAGTTTTGTATATATTTATATAAATTGTATCTATTTCACTATTTTATTTTTATTTTATTATTACTGTTTTATCAAAGTAATTTATTTTTTTTCTAAACTCATACATCTCTTTATTGCTCTTCTTCCTCCACTTCCTCTTGGAGTGAGAGGTGGGGGAGAGTGTCTGTTGTCTTGTCGTTGGTCAGCCTGGTCCAAACCGTGCCATCCACCAACTGTAAAGGGCCAGACAGCAGGAAAAAGGAGCTTGTGCACAGTTAACCCACCCAAATATTTTTAATCCAGGCCAGTTCACTTCTATTGATTTGGTGCTTCCTGCTGCCTTCCACCATCAAACCGTGGCCTCAGTGCATTAGCCCATGTTTTATTAGGTGCTGAAGTAGGAGGAGATCCACCGTGTGGCTCATCAGTTCAGAGCTATCAGTGCAGCTTGATGTTGGGACCTTGCTTTTGGTGTCTTCTAGCAGCATTACTTCTATACATCATGCACAGATGTTCCATGAAAGGAGTTTCCATGGTCTGGAGTTACAAACTCCACTCCTAACCCATCTGGGGCCATTCAGGACAATCCATCCAGCCTGAGTCCCATCCTCAACAATCTCTTGTCTCATGGGCATTGTGGTAACAAGCTGTGGGCTATATGGGCCCTTCTGGAGAAGGGAACATTTTGTGCTCATCTTCCTTAATGCTTGTTGATGCTACAGGGTTTCCTCTGCGTTTGGGATTACCTGGGCCAGGCAATGACTTCTGAAACCCTTGGGAGCACTGGGACAGGCTGCCCAAAGAGGTTGTGGAGACTTCTTTTCTGGAGATATTCCAAACCCGCCTGGATATGTTCTGTCTAACCTGCTCTGGGTTACCCTGCTTAGGCAGGTGGTTGGACTAGATGATCTTTGGAGGTCCCCAACCCCAAACATTCCGTGGTTTTGTGAAAGACGATAGCTACAAGCAGCCACCACTTCACCCAGCTCTAATGTGCTGATTCCCAGTTTGCCCTTGAGAAATACAGTAAACAGGAACAACTGAACAAATCATACTGGCAACATGAGCTGTAGCAAAATACTCATTTCTGGAGATCCCTTGGAGCTGGGAGGGTGTTACCTGAGAAAATGTGCAATGGACTCAACTGGCATATGCACAGAAATTGCAATGCTTCTGTGAAGCATTGGGTCCACCACCCATGAGGCTGGACCAGTGGTTCCATGTCTTGGGAGCATGTCCTGTAGCAAAGGAAGAAAAGGTACAAACCAAGGTACTCCTCAAACAGTCAGGGATGTGACACTTAATAGCGGAAACACTCTTGACCCTTTCACTATTTTGCTTTCTGGGATCTCCCCACAGAACTGGACCCATCGGCAGCAAGACACAAGAGAACCAGGGGTTCTCTCCAGAGCTTTAGCAAAACCAAAGTCAGAAGGACGTGCTAAGCTTATTTACTGGGATGCAGCAGGCTGCACAGCCAACTGGGAGACTTTCCACGTCAGCTCCAGGTCCCGTGTCTAACCGTACAGTTTATGGCTGGGATTCCCTAGATCAGGATGGGGCTCAACCCTCCTGTGTTTTATATTCCCAGCTTTTCCTCATCATGGGTAACGACAGACAAACAATTTGGCTTCATCAGAAATTGGACTGGGCTCCACGCTTCCCTGGGCTTAGATTTCCTCATCTGCAAACCGGGGATAATATTACTTCATTACGGGGTTGGGATCATATGGCATTATTACATCTGTAAATCGCTCGCTGATCCATCTGTTCTCAGCACATTACAGGCCACCATATGGATATTTGTTGCGTTGGACTCAGCCCCTCGTCTCCCATTCATCTCTGCTAACGCTACGGAAATCGTCACTTGGGGGTCCCTTTATAGTCGCTGGGGAGGAACAGTAACTTTTAGGGCATGATTCATTTGACCCTTGTTTATATGGTTGCTACTGGATAAGGTAAAGCCCACAACTCCTCCTACGAATCCCACCCTTGGTCTCACCATGGGGTGGAGGTAGAGCAGGTCGTGGCCATTAACAAAGGGGGTAAAGCTGGAACGAGGAAAGACACGCGCCTTTCTGTCTGTGCGTGGAGCTGGTTTTCATTTTTGCTCGTAATTCCTCCTGTTTAAGAAAATACATGATTTTACACATCCTGACAATGCTATTCATCAGGACAGTGTTGGTTAGAGACATGTTTGCTCAGATTTGCTGGCTGATTGCCTCCCTTGATTGAAATTAATGTAGAACTGAGTAGGCCAAAAGTGAGATTTTTTTTTCATTAAAATTACTGAGCTTAATATTTTTTATTTTTCTTCTATTTTTTTTTCATTTTTTGTTTCTTTTTCATAGAAAATGCTAAAATATTTTTCTTTCCCAGACCCCTACTCTTTTATTACAGTGTTAGAAGTCTGGTGTTGGCTGTTTTCTATTATTTATTTTCAGAAAAAAAAAAAAGGAGAAAAGGCAGTGTGTTGAGGGGAAAAGCTTTTTTTCCTTTTGTTATTTAAAATGTGAAAAAAAATCAACAATTAAAATGTCATCGAAAAGAGCTTTTCTCAAAAGCTTTAAATAATACTATAAATTTGGAACAATATTTTCTGTTGCAGAAAAGATTTATGCAAATTTTGACCCTTTAACTGTAGATTATAGTAATCCAAAAAAGCCCCATACTTTATCATCTCAAATATTTATGTCTGAATAAAATGATTGATTATACCACCTCAAACCTCTGTTTGACTTATGGGTGGAGACCTGACTGAACAAGGGATGCAGTGTCCCATTTCTGAGTTAAATCCATCCAGAATATCCATTCTACAAAAAGTAATGACTTGAACATGACTCAGTAGTGTGGTATCCTCCTCAACTAATTTTAAACATGTAAAGTTAGATTTCTAACTCCGAGGTTAGACTCAGAACTTTTAGGTTCTGAGGCTTATGCTATGACAGAGTTGGTGCTCACTATTGATAATACAGAAACCCAGGAAAATATTTCTGACTTTAAAAATCAGTCCCATCTTCTGACGAATTGTGGCATAACTGACAAAAAAAATTGTGTTTTGACAAAGATATGTTTAATGAAATCCTGTATAACAGCATTATCAAATCATCAATCAATAGTGGATTGGCATGTACCATGTTCTTGACATCTAAATGCTGATGTAGAGAAAAACAGTCAAAGATTTGACTGTTGTACCCAGAAAAAAACAATCCTATTGATTTAACCAATATCTTGATATTGTTTCTGATCTGCCTTTTATATGGCCATCCCCATAAATAGGCTGAGTGGTGCCTGCATGGCACCTTGCAGAAGATGACATCTGAAATTCAGGTCCATGATTCCAGTCCTATCTATCTGCCTGTTTATCTGATCTGGTCACATCCATACAAAACTTTCACAAGCTGCCTTTTTTTTTTTTTAAAGTAATTTGGCGCAGGTATTTCTTTGCATGTTTGAAAAAAAATTTAATTTTTTTCCGATGATTTACATGTGTTTAAAAAGAGGTGAAAAAAACCCCAGTGGTCAAAGCCAAAGAGAAAGGGGGGGAAATATCACCCTGTTCTCAATGGGTGTTTATTAGCTCGGGTTCTCTCCGCCATTTGTTTTTATGGCAAGGTGAAAAATGATGCATTTCAGAAGCTTTGTGCCTTTTCTCCTGGCCCCCCTTCAGCCCACTGCCCCCCTCTACTTGGACTCCTTTCCCTAATGGCTCTCCGAAATAATAACCTGTGGGCATTTGCTGTAATAAAGTACAAAGACCTTGTTCCAAATGAGTCCAACTGCAAGAGCCAAAACCAACTCAAAATGAGATTTTTCTCACTCTGTGAATTTGCTATACTTGGAACTGGCAAATAATAAATTGAACAGTATGTGGAAAAAAACATGCAGCCCGAAGGATATAGGAGCATGGCTGGCATTGGGTGGGGCTGTAGGACTTTTATTCTCTTGGTTACAACACACCGTGGCTCCCAGCCCCAATCTGTTTCCTCTCCGCTTGGGTTGCATTTTGCAAGCTTGACTCACCCCGAGAAGCACTTACGCACCTCAGAGGGGCGGAAGGGCTTTGGAGAGGACACGTGGAGGCTGAGTGGAAGGAAGAGATACGTGTTTTCTGAATTCAGGACTCTCTAGGCTCCCCCTATAAGCCGTGGCCAAGGAGAGGTTGTTACAGAGGAGAGAGCGTTGAACCCAGGATGTTCGGAAATTGCTGTAAATCAGCATGTCCTTGGATTTAACTCTGGTGCCTTGGGATGCTCCAACCCCAAGGACACCAGTGAATGGTGTCCGAAAAGGGCAATTTTGGTGTTTCTTGTAAGAGTATTTTCTACTGGGGAAAAGGGAAAGGAATATATGGTTTTGAACTGTTCTTGACTTGACTTAAAACACTAAAAAAAAGTAAACTCGTGACATTTTCCGCTAAAATCTTAATTAGATGGGAAAAGGTTTCTTTGATTAGATATTATGAAGCAAGTTTGGTTTTCAACAACCTAGAAACATTGATTTTTTTTTTTTTCCTCTTTCAAAAGTCTTTTTTTTTTAAACTAGTTTGCCATTCAGGAGCTAAAACCCTTCTCACAGTGTTTTTCCACAATTTTCAGTAGGTGTTTTCTATTTTCTTTCTCAGATTAGGAAAAAGAAATAGTCAAAATCTCTGCCCAGGCACTTCCTAGAGATTACAGTCACCTAAATCAGGGCTCATTCTGGGCCCAGATGTCTCTACCTCAGGCATCACAACTCGTTGACACATGAACGATATGTCCATGTGAATCTTGCCAGAGCGGGTTCACAACAGGACAGGGAGGGATCAGACCAACTGACCACTCTTAAATCTGCTTCAGTGCAAAGTTACTTGACTTAGTTCAAGCTGTCAGACATGGTACTTTGCAACAATAACCTTCTCTGGAAGGTTATTCACAGCTAGATGAAATAGCTTTTAAAACTGGTGCAGCTTGATTTGCAAGAGGTTCAGACTATCCCCCAAATCCATACATAGCTCTGGACTAAAATCCCATGTAATCCTTTGGTTCATGAAAAATCATCCTTCGCTTCTTGGAAGCAAATTTGCATCTATTGTTGCTCTTGAAATCAGAGAGGCTTTGTCATAGGGAACAGGTTTTTATTGTTCAACAGAAGTAAATTTTTACACTGAACACAAAACATGGTCAAATATACTGATTTTAGGCACTGAAAGTGCCCTATCCAACAAAAAGGATAATTTTCAAAAAAGCTCCTGAGCCAAAACCGTCCAAGTCATGGAACTCCATCACTTCAGAGCTCTGTGCCCCACAAAATTGCCCTATAAAAAATGTCAAGCAATTTGCAGAAGCAACTTGGGAGGCTTACGCCTCATTTGATTGTAAACACCTGCTAATATTTTTAGTTTTTTTCCCTCCATTAATATTCCTTTTCTTTCTTTCCTCTTTCTCTGTCTTTTAAAACTTCTTTTGTTCTTTTCTGGCAGCCTCAAAAGGGTGATAGAAAAAATAAACAGCAAGAAAGTGAGAGGACCTTGGGTAGGCCGCGGGAGATGTTAAAAGCTGCAAAGTAGTCATTTGCTGCGTGTAAGAATTTTATTGGTCCTATATAACTCCGATATACTTCTTAAGTCTCACCCACTGGAACCCCAGCGGTTAACAACAGCTTCCCTGCCTCCGTAACGAACTCCTAGGAACTTCCTAAAGCTGAAGTAATTTGGAAAAAAAAAGTCTGCTACAATGTTCTAAGGAGACATGAACACCATGAAACTGGATGCCCTTCAAAAAGGTCCTGAGATATGCACCATATTTCAAGTGGACTGAGCTTCAAGCCCTCCCTGTTTGCACCACCTCGCTGGGGTAGATCTTATTTCCATTCTGTTAACGACTTCATTCTGCTGGTGTCCTCAGGGTTTTGCTCACCTACCTAAGTCTCTTCTGACTCTCCAGTGTGAGACGTCTCTAGGTCATCAAGCCCTATATGAGATTATTAGTTAAATTTTTTAAGGTGTTGTGCAGTTCCAGCATTGCCAGGGTAAGATCCCTTCCTCCCTGCTATACCTTTTTGTCCGTCTGTAAATGCTCCAGTTTCAGTTCATTCCTGGCTGCTTGCTGCCTTGCGGGTGCCATGAGGAGATGTCTGCTCAAGGTCCTGTTTGGCACGGCCTTATCAAACCCTGCTGCAGAGCATTGACACTTTTTGTCTGGTACTGTCTCTTTCTCAAAATCAGTCATCACCTTTCCAGAGCTTAACTCTTGCTTGATACTTCTAAGAGAAAAGGATGGATGAATTAAATGGAACCAAACATTAGATGTCTGGTCTGTTCAACCATCTACCAAGTGAGCGTGAGGATCTCTGAGAGCTTAGGTTATCTGCAGCAGAAAGCTGTATTCGTTACACAGGTTGCTCTGTTGTTGGCTTCTGTCAATTAACCATTCATTAGTGCCTCATTCCAAGCATAATAATGTTCCCAGCTGTGGAAGATACGTTCATTCCATGATTGCTGGATCTTATGTTTGCCAAACTTGTGACTTTTCCGTTATAAATGAAATCCATTTCTGTTTGCACGTGGCTTAGACCTCTCCTGTTAATAAAAGGTAAAATCCAGTAGTACTTTCTCTGGGAAAGGTGGCCAGTCTTGATATATAGGAGCTGTTTAACTGTCTGCTACACCTCTTCTCTCCTTTGTTGCCATTCCCTGGAGTCTCAGACAACTTGTACCAGAGCACAGACCCAACTGTGATCTAGCAGACAAATGTCATCTATTAGTCACACTCAGAATATTTCCATTAGCAGCAGGTTGGACCATCTCCTCTCCTTGTGCTGGTGTGTCCAATGCAGTAGTGTGATAACTTCATGGCTTTCCACCCCCTTTTTGACTGGGTTAAAGCTACCACAGTATTTTGCATCCCTCATTTGACCCAGTGCGATCTGAAATCACGGTAGGATACAATGATGTGTGTGTAATTCCTTGGTTAGTTGAAGCTGAAGCAAATTGCTACTCGGACCTGATCTGGTGAGTCCCAAGTTCCTCAGGTTGTGCACCGAAGTTTTAAAACATTTTAAAGGCAGGGATTCAAAGTTCAGCACCAAATCCAATATATCACTGAAGTTCAGCTCTGGTAAAAGCCAGAATTGTGATCCAGCCTCCTATCTCCCTATCTATTATGGTTACTAAGAAAAAGATGAAAAATTTGGATTTTTGTTTTTTTGTGTGTGCTCCCCCTCTGTTACACTGACACTAGAGATCAGCCGTGGTTTCATATTTGACAAAGAAATTCCCTTCCATTTCATTCATGTCTGGTCTTTTGAAACTTACCACTTTATTCTACGTAGTTTTAAATTACGTTGTTTTTTGTTCTTGACCTTGAGCTGTCATTCCACTTAACCGTGAACAGGAAAGAATAAAGAAGGTCACCATGGGATTTTTGGCAGAGCACGGGAAAGGAAAAAAAGAAAGTGATTTTTTTTAAGACTCCTTTGCATGAGTCAGAATCTCATCTTAAAGAACATAATTGCTCCATTGCTCAATTGTGGCTTGGGGTCTTATTAGCAGAGGGGGAAAAAATGTGCTTCTTCACTAGTCAGCGCTCCTCCAGACTGCAGCGGCCGTGCCAGCTTCTCGGGGATACATCTGCAGAAGGGAACATTAATTCCAGGGTGCCTGTTTGTTATTAACACCCTGCTCTGATTGTGTGCTGTGCTGGAAGGGAGTGTTCAAGGCCAGGCTGGATGGGGCTTTGAGCAACCTGGTCTGGTGGGAGGTGTCCCTGCCACGGGCAGGGGGGTGGGATGGGATGATCTTTAATGTCCCTTCCAACCCAAACCACTCTATGATTCCATACAGAGGTTGAAGGCAGGAGAGGGAAACAAGGGACAGAGAAAATTCACTGGAGCAAGCAGAACCAGGCCACTGTTTAAAAACGGCAGTTCTCAGTCCTTAATACATACCAAAGCTCCCGATTTGAACAAAACCTCCTTGAAGGACTACATTTGTTCCTCTTGCCTTCTCCAATGTGGTCCTTGAAGAGCAAAATAGGAAAGGCAATGGTCAAATGCTCCATTCCCTCATTACTCTCCTATGGGTTAAAATTCTTGCTAAGGAAATAATACACTGTGAGACGTATCATAGTTTTGGTCACTGCACTGACGCTTTATTGTGGCCTCAAACACTGTGTGCCCACATTATTCCATGCGGGTAATATATTTCCCGTATATGAGCTGAAGGCCAGGGTGCTGGGAGCAGTGCTACATGCCTAGGAGTGGTTTTGGACTGGGCTGCTTCTTTTTTGCCCTCTTTCTGACCCTTCCCTTTCCCAGATTGCAGTTTTGTCCAACTCGGAACATATCGTGACATCAGCTTGGGTCAAAACCGACAGATCTTTTTGGTGCGAAGTGAAAAAAAAATAATAAATGAAAGAAAAAAAAAAAAAGAGCATGTCTTGAAAATAATAGTATTACTTGAGCATTTCCAAAATGAAATGTTTTGACTGAGGGGATAGAGACAGGAAGAAACTTGCACGGTGTTTGCAAAAACAAAACCCAAAGTGCCTTATCTATTCCTTAAATCATCAGGACACTCGGCAAAGAGGCAGCAGCTCTGCTTCAGCACCGTGTCCTGATGTCAGCTTGTTCACCTTTCGAGACACAGAGCAGAGGGTCTACCATAGGTGGAAGTTCATGCTGCAGAGGATCTACTCCAGAATATGCTTGAACTCTCCGGCTCTTGAATGAGTTGAACTTTTTTTCTCTGTCCCAGTGAATATTTAAACATGACACAAAGTGTAATAGTTTTTATAAGGGAGAACCCACGCTCAGCAGATAAGACGTGTTCCTTGGTAGCAAAATAACAGGAATTTAGATCAGGCAAGGGAGTTTTCCTCAGCCAAAGCAAATATTTAAAACTCCCAGCTGTAAGAGGCTTCATGCTGGCAATCTCTTTTTTGCCTGGTAAGGGTTGGACACACAGGGCTCCATTCAGCTGCTCGTGCATCAGGATTTGGGGCCATTTCAGGAGCTGTGGGGCTGTAGCTGGTGTTCCAGGAGATCACCACAGTGTCCTGTAGGTCCCTTCTCTCATCTGCCTGCCTTGTGTCCTCTCAGACACCCCAAGAGCCCTAGACATTTGGAATGAGTAACTACACTGAGCCTCAATAGGGTGAGTACAGTCCAAGGTATGGTCCAGTCTAAGTAGGTTGTACACAGCAACCTGAAGCACCAATATCTGAAATATCTCCACTAGCTGGATGGCAGAGCCATGATCCTGTCTAGAGACAGTGAGAGAGGCCAGGGAATATCCCAGGGCACCTCCAGGAGGCACCTGGGTTCAAACAACTGAGCTGATCTATACAACATTGGCTGAGCAGCTCTTCTATGGTCTTTAGATGCCTTCAAATTCCTCTGCAACTTTAGCCCATGGCTCTACTACCAATTACATAAAGGAACTCCTTTAGGCCACAGCAAAGATACTGGTCCATGAAAACATCCTTTTTTTTTTTTTTTTTTGTTTTGTAACTTTAGTTTTCTGAAAAACAAACCAAAATCACTAGAATTAAAATTATCTCAGCCAGCACACAACAGAATTGGGGTATTTGGCTTGTAAGGGTATTCCTTGTCCTACAGAAAAAGCAATCTACATAAAGAAGGTAGAACCAGTGCTCCCATTTTAAAAATGGGGGTGGAAAAATGAGGTTTTTGTCTCTGAGTGTATCTACAGGATCTAGAAGGAGGCAGGGTTAATAGTAAGTGATATGAGTAGTCCAATATCCAGCAGAAAAAATCTGTAGCAGCGCAAAATTTCCTAATCACCATATTCCCACTCCAGCATTTTAATTACATAAGGCTATCTTTCCTTTTATTCTTGTCTAATTCTTACAGATTTATACCGGTGTATGTTTAGTAATTGGAGTAAATGACACTTGTACAGAATTGAGAATGCTTTTGGGGAATTCCTGTGACTACAAGCTCTCTCCTAGTGCAAAAGATCTTGTTCTGAAGGAGCTAACATGGGTTTATTTATGTCATCTTTGTTAGTAGAACCCTCATTATTCCGTAGCACGCTATGCTAATGTGAGGGATCGATTTTAGACCTTATACATGGCAGCTCTCCTTTCCCCTCCCCCTGTATAAACAGCTCCATTTCCAGACATGCAAGGACGCCAAGTTCACTCCCTTCTGTAGACAGTTGGACTTGCCAATTTTGCTGTCATTGCGTTTTCTGGTCCCAAAGGTCATGATTTTCAAACAGGGGCGGGAGAGCAGATTTGGATGATGGAGGAGCCAATCCACCCCGTCACTCTGGCTCAGAGTCAACCAGATGGAATGTTTCTGGAGGTGTAGAAGTGCCCGGGTCATCTCCCTGCCAATTCTCACCCATCACTGAGACCTTCTGAAGTCCAGTCTATAGTAAGAGAGATGGGAAATGTTGCATAGAGAGTTAAGATTGGGTTGAAGCACTACCTCAGTCAACTCAGATCACCTTCACCTCTTGGTCCACCTCTGCCTTAGACAATGATTTAATCAGATTCCCTGATGTAGTAGAGAAGAGAAGGCAGCACAACTCTGTGTTTCCCTGAAATGGGAGATAGAAGCCAGCTGGGCATAGAATTATAGAATCATAGGATGGTTCGGGTACAGAAGGGGCCTTAAAAATCATGTAGTTCCAACGCTTCTGCCGTGGGTAGGAACAAACTAGACCAGGTTGCTCAAAGCCTCATCCAACCTGGCCTTGAACACCTCCAGGGATGGGGTATCTGAGGGCATCTCCAATGGCCCTACTATGCTTTCCCAGCTGAGTTGTACCGTGGATGTCTACCTTGGCTCAAAATTCCCATGGCATGACCTACCAAAGAAGCCTACAGACCTGGGACTCTTCAGCTTCAGCACTGGATCCTGTGGAACATGTGCATCCAGGCTAACAGGGCTGAAGTCTTTAGAAGACATGGAAGACCTCACTTTGCTGACATGAATAACAGACGTCCATTGAGAAACTAATGCCTACAACCCTGCACTTGAAGTGGGGGCTGGAGAGCAGAGCGTTGTGAACTCTGCTGCTCCCGGGATGAAATGGAGAGGAAGAAAAGAGGAGGGAGGAGCGTTTGGTTCTTTTCCTTATCTCTCTGTTCTTCCACTTTCTCTTATCTCCAGGCCCTGTTTGTTTTTCCCAGGTGCATGCAGGTAGCTCCTCCAGTTTGTCATTTTTCCTACTGTGCTCTTCAGAGGTGAATGGAAAATGTAAGCACTCCGGTGAACTCACTGGTGAAAAGGAAGCAACGAGGGGAGCTTATCTCAATTTTGCAAAAGCTTTTTCAACAGTCCTCATTATACTTGTGTGATGTGTGATTAATTGAGGGCTTCATCCGGCTCTCAGGGGTCCTTTTCCTTTGGTTTTAGAGGTCCAGAAGGAGGTCTCAGCTACTCAAGTGGCACAGTACCCAAGGCCAGGTCCAGGGCAGTGGCAAGGAAAGGGCAAGTTTTGACTTTTTGCTCAAGTTGAAAATGTTGGAGGTGACAAACCCCCATGATCATAGGAAGCAGATCATCATCAAAGTTGTTTGAAAGGGCAAATCTGCACTGGAGAGCTTCCTGCAATTAGGAAAAATATTCTAGACAATCCAGTGCACATCCATTGTGTGGATGCTTTTAACTCTTCTCTAAAATTTTTGCTTAATTTGGTCACTTATTTCAATTTCCACAAAGTCTCAACTGGGACATTCACCATTCAGTTTATTTGACCCTGATTTTGTCAGCAGCCTTTTTGATCCAGTTTAAAACTTCCAAAGAAGAAATGACAGTGAAATTTAAAGATGGGTTGTTCTTCTTTCACCCTGTCATTCGTTCCTCCCAGTGTTTCCACTATTATGATACTTGATCAGATGTTCAGGCTGGAAGAGAAAATCCTGAGTGGCTGCAGTAGGGAATCTTTTGGGGCAAAGTGGAGAGACCACTTCTCTAGTCCACCTTGTACCTTTTATTGTGCTACATATTTTGTGGCCGTGGCCAGGAGGGTCTATGACAGGGCTGAGAGTGGCTACAGAGAGAAATACTGCCCCCAGCAAAAGGGTAAGGAGTTGAGGGAAACCTAACACCCCTGGAAGAGAAATCTCCATCTGGCTTTTCAGGGTCATTAGAGAAGCTGTGTGCTCTTCTGAGTGTTTTACTTCAATTTTCCTTCTCCCCCCCCCAGCCCAAAGGGAGCTTTCATTTCACTGCGTCTCCCCTGGGCGGCAAAGCCTGGTGATGAAAAGTATCTCTGTGCCAGAGCTGCCTGCCTTTTGCACACAAGAGGCTGAGATGAAATGCCATGTCTTCTCCCTGGCAATTATTTTCTCTGTCCTTCTCACCAGATTAACCTCTCCACTCCACAGGCGAGTGTTTCCCTCTCTTGAGCTGTAATATCCCTCCTTCCCTTGGGACAGGGACCTGTCACCAGGCCAGCACCACCTGCAATGGGCAGTGAAAGTGCAGCATGGAAAGGGGATAGGGCAGCCATTCGTCACACCTCTGAGAAGCAAGGTACAGGTCCTCTGCTCTGTGCTCACCCTTGTCCCTTGAACAGAGCCAGGAAAAGTGCAAAGGGCTTTTTAATAGTGGGTTTTAGGGCTCCTTGAAGTGATGCCTGGTGGGAAGGGGGTCTTGAAACCCAGCTGTTTCTATTTTCTGGCTTTTCTGGTTTTCTATGGGTTCAGTCTGCTCTTGAAATCTCATCGCTTCAGATCCAATGGCCTTTTCTCAGGGGAAGATTCTTGATCACCCACCAAGCCATTGCTGTAGACAGAAAGGAGCTAAATGACTCCCTGTTTCAAGGGCAAGGTTTGCCTCCTCTTCTACATGCAACCTGGCAAGGAATGTCTCCTGCTGCCACGGCCTTCATTGGTAAAATTAGAAGAGAAATAGAGATTGCTTGAATTGAGGAGGGTAAGCAGCAGAGTTCAGGCAGCACTAACTCTACGGGGTGAAGACCCCTGCCATGGGCAGGACACGTCCCACCAGACCAGGTTGCTCAAAGCCCCATCCAGCCTGGACTTGAACACTTCCAGGGATGGGGCATTCACTTCTCTGGGCAACCTGGGCCAGTGTCTCACCACTCTCAGAGTGAAAAATTCCTTCCTGATATCTAATCTAAGTCTACCCTCTTTCAGTTTACATCACTGAGAGCTTCCAACCCCTTAATGCTCAGCCCATCCTAGTGCATTAGACTGGGAGAGACACAAAGTGTTATCCTGGTCACCCTTTAAGATCAGGGACCAAGTTTCAGGCGTTGCCTGGACTGCGACCCTCTTTGGGACCCAGAAAGGTGCATATTCAAACAGAGAACAGGAGGAAAAATCAGCCAATTCCCAGCTTCTGCTGTGCCAACGAGTTTGGCATTAAGCAGCTTTTTGCTGCGTGGTGTCTGGCAGTGCTGGGTCTTATTTTCAACAAGCCCCGTTAAAGGATTACAGGAGCCTAGTTAAAATAATGCCCTTCGAGCTTATTCATTATTGGAAAGAAAACAAGAATAAACAGAAAAGGTTCTATCATCCACAGTGTTATTGCTTGTAGTGCTTTGAAAGGAGCAAAAAGAGAAAAACTGGCAAGTATTAGAGAAATATATAAACACACACACACTTGTCTACAAATATAAAGTAAGTTTTGTTTCGTTTCTGGTTTATAGCTCTCAAAAAAAAATCAACAGCTTCCCCCCCCACTTAATCTGATTACTCCTGAGACTTTGCCATTGCATTAAAATTTTACCTCTAAGAAATAATCAATTAAAAGAGAAAAGAGAAGGAAGGAATTCCAAAAGGGAGTTGCTATATTTACCCTTTTAATAGACTTTATTAAACCTGCATTGTAAAGCCAAGGAGTTTCACATCGGCCGGAACAACAACAACAAAAAGTGAAATCGTAAATACTGTTTGCCACAAGTGGTCACGTTTTCCAAATAAAACAGCCTGGCATGGAAGGCTGGATGGCTCAATGGAGAGCTAATGGGGTAGGGAGCCTTTCCCCTTAAGGCTGCCAAGATGAACCTCACCCGAACTGGGACAACAGCAAACACGAAAGGTCCCGGTTTTGTCATTCACAGGCCTGTTGCTGAGGTCTCCTGTGCTTTTCAGCAGATAAGACACACTCTATCCCTTCTGCAGATGGAAAAATTGAGGACATCAAGTGAATGGGAAATGAACAGGGTTCTCCAAGAAGCCACCTCAAGACAGCAGCCTAGAAGACTCTGGACACCTTGAGAACTTCAGCTTTTGTTCATTGTCACTTCCCTTCATCTCCAGAGCGGGAATAGCATCACGCCAGGCCACGTATCTGGTGCACGTCAGCAGTGATGTGTCTGGTGCACTGGGCGACTTAACAGGTAAAGGCCCTAATGGTGTGATGTGTTGTGTGATATCATGTGATGAGGGCAGGAGCGGTGATGGGTTTGGTAGAAGATCTACAATGAGGTGGGCTCCTCTGAGGGAGGACTCTGCTGGGTGATTTGTCAGCAGCAGATGTAGTTCCATGGCATTTTACTTACCAGGTCAGCTACTAGAATAGATTTTCCTCCCCAAATCCATGTCTGACTATAGGAAGGGCCACAATGGGCCAAGCCCAAACACCCCCCTCGCCAGCTGATTCCTTATAGGGAGGAATGTAACAGGACAAGTATGAGGTGCTCTTCTCCTAGATAATGTCTTGGCTTCCAATAATTCATGGCCAGAGGTAGTATCCTTGTTTAAAAGCCATAGATAAATCTGCTTTTTGAATCATGCTGGCTATAGGCATCCACAGATTCTTGTGGCAAGGAGTTTCAAAGTTTGTTCAAATGCTGGACGTGCCACATGCTGATTTAATTTGACCTCCTCTGGTTCTTGCACGGGATGAAAAGAGTAACAGTCAATCCCTTTTCACTTTTTCTTTTCCCTTCACAATTTTATAGCTCTCTGTCATCTCCCAACAATCCATGCTGAATAGTTCTATTCTTTTTAATGATTTCTCACAAGCACAACTTTCCTTCCTTTTGGTCTTTCAATGTTGCCTTTATCCAAAAATATATTTTAATCTAGTTTATTGAGGTTTACAGATCTCATTTAGCTTTATGACCCTCAATGAGCAGAAATTCTTGCCAGAAATGTACTGGTCTGAGGCAGACAGGGAAGGGGATGTTCTCTTCAGCCCAGTGGCCTGTTCCAATGTGTCTGCATCACACAGTCACACCTGCACTGGCACCTATTCCCACCAATTTCAGCAGTCGACTTTAATCAGATTAGCAGGACAGGCAGAAAGGCTCACCCTTTAATTAAATTATGGGTATTATATTTTATTATGATCAGGTCCATTGGTTTTTTTGCTGTACACAGGCCCAAGTCCCCTGGAGGCAGGAGTTCTGCCATGACAATCCCAGCCAGCCTCCAAGCTCTGCACTCTGGCCCTGAGGCCATGGTATGAAAAGTTCCACATTTGCACAATTAAGCTCTTTTACCTCCAGAAAAGGGTAGTCAAGTTGCATCTCAATTGCCTTTGGGTTCAGTCCCTGCAACATTCAAACTCCCAAAGAGTATCCAGGAATGGTTTGAGAAGGTGATGGTTCACCAAGACTAAAACTGTGCCAGCGATTGTTCTAGTTTATTGGTCAGGGTGGAGTGCCTGGGAACATTTCTCGGCACCGTCAATTTACTAAAATTGATGCAACCATCCAGCCTTGTGGCTGAAGAGAGAGAAAATCAGGCTCCTCTTCAGGTCCATCAAGTTTCACTTTGTGAGTATGAGAAGCACAAATGTTCTTTCATCACCCTGTCCCACAGCTACATCAATGAGCCCTTGGCGAAGGGGCAAAAGCCCCAGATGGCAAATATTTAAGATTTAATATGATATAATCTCAGGTGCAGCCAGCCAGTGGAGATTTTAATCTGCCACTTATAACTCATTTCCTTCTCCAGGTTTGTGGCTGCAGAGTGGATCTCTGGCCATGGAGAAGTTAGCTTCCAACTTTGGAGATTATGTTTACACTTTAAATTTCCACCATACCTGAGAAGTTCCACTCATTTTCATTCTTGTTGCATAACTTCCTTAATTCCTGAGGCCACACTTTCTTTCGTATCCTCCTAGAATTTACTAAACCAGAGTCACTTGTCTGAAGAAGACACAATGAGGTGTAAGAGCTCTGTTCTTCTATCCTTTTACTCAACATGTGAGAGAGGTAGGAAGACATAGGACATAGAGTGGAAAAAGCTGGAGGTGCATCATCACCAAGAGTGGAATTCACCAGGAAACACGCATAACACATCTGAAACAGCAGCCCAATCCTTTTTATTGTTCAGAATGGGAGAAGCCAGCTCTTTACAAGCAATATACAACGCTGTTAAATTTATAATGAACAGTATATTGTTTACCAAATGACCTTTCGGTTGCTTGCAGCTAAAGGAGAAAAATTCTGCAGGCCAAGCAAACTACTGAATAAGGCAATGACAATATTTCTGAAAAGGCAGTCTTTGGCTTAGTGTCGAATTCCTACTTTCCACATTCAACAGGCATCCAAAGTCAGCCTGTCCACAAGCAGCATTGAGAAATGAGCAAACTCCTGAGATCCTGAACTGCAAAGATCTTGATTTAGCAGCTTCACCAGCTCATGGAAATATGATTGTCTCCAAGGATTGGGCTTAGTCAAAACCCTTCTGCAGCCAGGTGAAAGGGGACCATGATTTCTGGGAGGTTTTTTGCATCAACTTCCTTAGAATGACAATGTGGGAAGGATGGTCCTGAAGTCAGGACTCTATCTGTAAAAATTTCCAAAGTTTAACCCTGTCAAAAATAAAAATAAATGAACAAATAAAAAATGAGCAAAAATAGGACAAAAGCAGAAGGAAAATTTTCTTGAAATTTGGCAGAGGAAAAAGAGAATAGAACATGGAAAATGCTAATAAAAGGTTTAGTTTCAGTGGACATGTGGGTGGTGCGGAGTGGACGGTTCTGCAGGCTTTTTCAGACAGCAGAATTTATACTCAAGATTTTTCCTTTATCTTTGTTCCAACAAAGCATTTCGAAGCATGTGCGTAACTTTGCGAGTGCGTTGGCATTTTCATAGAAATCAGCGGTACCATATGTTCCAAGATAAGCAAGTGTTTAAGCACTTCAAACATTCAGGATTCAAAACAGATCAGGGACAACAAAGCAAGCATGCAATAAACACAACTGCTCACTCCTAAAATGAAGTTTTGAAATATTTTATGTTTCTTTTTGTTCTTTTTCTTTTCTGAGAAAAATCCCAACTCTTGGAGTCTGGGTATTTGGGGAAAACCTTGGATTTCATTGGGAGCCAGAAGCCTATTCCTAACTCGTGTCATTGCCAATCAAGTCTTAAAAAAGCTATCATCAAAGTCCAGAATCTTGACATTTTATTGATGAAAATGCTAGAGGTTTTAGAGACAATCGTCTTGTGACATTTTAATCCCGAGGGGTAAAAAAGTGTAACTGCAGAACAGTGTGTTTCTTCTCGTTCAGGCAAGGAAGAAATAGGAGAGATAGGGGAGAGAGCAGGATCTCCAGATATTAGAAATATGGATCTCTCAGGCTCAGACATTTGGTCTAATGGCTAAATTACGTCCGTCATTGTCATAAGATTTAGGCTTAAAATATTTTTAGGGAAGAGTGCCAATTTAGGATAAATGTAAAAGAATATCCATTAAATTTCTTTACAGAATAAAGTATGGAATTATCAGAGCCTGCTTCTAAAGCTGGAAGTTTAGCTACAGCAATTATAGGGTTTATTTGGGTCTAATTATAGGTGGAGGTTCATATTCAGGAATGCCAAAGAAACAGAGAAAAACATCATGCTGATGATATGAACTTGAGAAAAAATATCTAAATGACATTTAGATATTTTTGCTATCTAGAAAGAAACTTTGAGCTGTAAGAAAAGAAACTTTTGCTGCTATGTTCTGGGAAATGGAATCTTTGCTGCAGTCGCTGTAAATTCACGTTATCTCATCCTGATGCTCATTTCTCAAAATCCTAGAGATTGGCTAATTTCTCAGTATGAAAAATGCCAATGTTGGCACTGCCAGTGGGCTCTACTGTCCAAAAAGGCAAACTGTGGCTTGTTCTTCAAGGAGGAAATAATGCTGCAGCTCACAGAGGGTGAAAACGTCCAAGGCTTTATAAAAGACAATTTAAACTAAAGACAAAGACCCTCAAGTTTTGCAGAAAGAAAAACAATTGCAGCATAAGCCAGTCTAAAAGAACCAAGAAAAAAATACATATTTAGCCTGCAAATGGAGGGAGCTCGAAAATAATAAAAACTTAACAAAAGCATTTCTGTTAGTGTCTGAGAATATTCAGACAACAAACTACCAAAAGATTACTTTTTTTTCTCCTTCAAAAAAATAATTAAAACTTGCCAAGACTGACCAGCTGGATCTGGTGTGTTTATGCAAAAGCTTTCACCCACTTTGGGAAAGAGACATATATATATATATATATAAACTGAAAAAGGTTAGATGGAAAAGTTGCAGCCAAAAGTTTGGAGGACCAAGGGTTAACTGGATATTCTTGTTTGGTCTTGAGCATAAGAGTCGATATTGAGGGAACATGGGCTACTCAGTATTTAATAGATATGTGAAAGGCCAGATAAGCATTGATATTGGCTTTGATCTGGCAAACTACCCAGAGAACTCATGGAGTCACAAAACTGAACCTCCTGATTTATTGCTGATGGAGATAATCACTGGGGAACGCGTACAACTCCAGAAGTGGGAAAAACTGAGTCTGAAAGTTAGACAGTTGCAATACGAGATAGTCCGGCGAAGGTGGTGAGCTCATAATCAGTCTGGATTTGCAGATGGCTAATAACCTTGTGATTGGTGCCCAGAAAAAGCTGTGGAAATTCCTTGCAGAGATGTGGTCCATTTGAAGCCAATGATTTGTAGGCGATCTCTTTGCAGAACATAAGTTCTCTTGCTGCCAGAAGGAGAAACTGTAGAACCAGGCGTAGTTGTCCAGGAGAGCTTGGAAATGCCAGAAGACCTCAGATTTGGGATTTTTAACTGTGAAAATTCTCGGTGGCTGGAGGCAAGTGGAAAGTCCTGTCTTCATCCGCATGACCAGTGGATGGCACTGGTCATGTTAGCTCATCTTTAGCCACTCCTGGTAAGTGAGTCAGGGCTACCTGCATAAATAAAACCAATTAATTTGGACTGAAATGAGCTAGGAAATGATTTCACAAGCATCTAAACCAGCATTTTCAAGAGCAGAAATATATTTCAGTCATGATAGCTGGGGGAGGTAGACTGTGAAGAATCTGCAAACAATTCTTGACTCAGATTAGCTGCTTCATACCACCTAACTCTTCTTCCCCAAGTTGTTTAATTTATAATAGGTAAATATTAACTTAATATTCGCTAAAATGAATCAAGCCCTAATTAATTTTCACAGTCCACCATCTTCTGGAGAATATGAGTAGCCCCAATTTGCAGTGAGGGACACTGAGGCACAGAGAAAGGACACGAGTTGCTCCAGCTCATACATATGTTAGGACCTGTCAGGGGACTCATTGCACGTAGAGGTCATTGCAGCCTCGGGTTTCATACCTGGATCAACAAAGATCAGATCAGTATTTTACTATGCTATGAACACCTGGTCTTCTGTCCTCTCTGAAACACTCAAACTATGCAGAAAGGAAAGAAAATAGCTGTGGACAAGTTCAGGGATTTTAGATATGAAGCTCCAGCCTCTGCTCTGAGAGGCGTAAATCCCTGGAAACCCGTGCAGTTCCTCAAGGTTCATACCAAAGCTATTTGGACCAGAAGCTGAGTTTTGAGCCTTCACATCACTGCACGTAATTCCCACATGAAAATGGGTAGTTTCACCCATTTCAAAAGGCTCAGATCGCTCCGGTCCTGGAGCGAGGGTCCCCCTCCTCTTCTCTTGATGTCACGAAGAGATTAAAGCAAGGCTTCTGGCTGAATACACCCGCATCACCGCTGCCTGTAATGGGGAGATTTACAGCTCTCATTACATACCAGAGGAGTTAAAGGCCATGCACCTCATCAGGACCTGTTCCCAGTTTATAGCTGCCGCCCACCAGCCCCACTAATGATCCCAGATAATCGCTCCTTGAATGTTCCCAGTCACCTTGACTTACTGCTCTCTCCCCGTGAGTCATGCTATGAGTCTACAACATGCTATGCAGGGGAAAAGAAAAAAAAAAGCTTTCTTGCATCTGGCTTTAATTACCTTCATTTTTAATTAAGTTATGTGGTTTTAATATCAATAGCCCTGGCCTGGAAAGACTTGCTTTGCTTGGATGTTTGTTCTCCATACAGGGAAATATTGCTGGTCACTTATCCCATCCCATCCCCTGTAGATTCTGAGGGTCTATGTCAAATGCTACTGGAATTCAGAGGTCTTGGAGGACATGGATCATAGGGACTAGACTGACTGGTTCAGCATCCTCTTATTCGCCTTGATGCAACTGCAAAGTCCTCTCTCTCTCTCTCTGACTTTTGGTTTCAGTGGGTGATAATTCCTCACGTGGCCAAAAATATCAATTGAAACTAATGTTCTTTTCAATGGATTTGAGAGCCGAAGGGGATAGCTGGAGTAATGAGTGAGGTCCCTTGGCCAGGACCACGTTTTGGCCTGTGAGTGTATACGTACATGCCACTAGCATCTTGACCTGTGGCAAAAGACACCTTGGCGATACAGTCAGCATAAATAAAAAGACATGGAAATCAAAACCTGATAAAAGGAAATGCTTTTCCACACCACGGAGAGCACTAACACAGGAATGTAACAAGATTCGAGGACCAGACTTCTACCTGGCTATCAAAAAACAGGCACTCCATCACTAAATATGAATGGATTAAAAGGTTTTATTAAACCTCGAGTTTCAGGCAATCTGTGAGAGACCTGGGACAAGCCTTAGCAAGTCACAGATTTTTCCAAAATCTCCTCTACAAGAGCTGGCATTGCTCACAGTACAACAGGGAGTGCATGCCAGAACCAGACTCTTACGTCCCTATATAGCTTGTTTTCAAGATGGACAATGAAACAGAGTAGACATGTCAAAGCTGGGCTCTTAAAGTCACTGAAGTGTAAAGAATCATCTAAGCTATGACTGAGAATTTACATAGCACTTGGAAAGTTACTGTTCATTATATTGGAGCACAAAAATCGTGTGGATCTTCAAGTTCAAGGGACACTGAATTCAATGTTCAGAGGTCCTTCTAACACTTGGTAGTGTTAGGTTAACAGTTGGAATTGATGATCTTAAGGGTCTTTTCCAACCTAAATGATTCTATGATTTTAGTGGCCAGGATGGTAAAGTCAGATCTGCAAAGATAGTGCATCTCTCCTAAAAATCCCTGCTTAGATTTACATCCTACATGTTTCAAGGCCATGGACCTTAATCACCCTGACCATCTACACACCCTCTACCCATTAGCCCAGGAGCTGGATATAAGCACAAGTTCCCGGTCAGCCTGATCTGGGGTGCTTTTCCCAAATGTGGCTTGTAAGGACAATTAATAGCCATTGGTGTGTCAGGGCCCTGATGACATGGGCATAAAACCCACAGCATCCCCCAGCCATATCCCAGCTCAAATTTTCCTGGTGACTGGCACATCTTGGGTGCAAAAAAACCCATAATGCAGCATGTGAACCCAGCTGGCCAGCTTCATCCAGGCATCCCTGGTAGGACTGGCCCCTCTGAGGCTGAACTCTATATTTTTGGAGGTGCCAAATGTTTGTGCTGCTGATACCAAACTATGGGAAGGTGCTCCAACATGAATACGCTGAGGGAAACGCAGCATCTTACTGAAGGGATTGTCAGCAGTTTGACATGTTACCTCTTAATTAGCAAATTGCTGCTTGGTGCTATACCCCTAAGCTACAATCAAGATGGTTTTCCAACCATCTGAAACCTTCTACAAATACCTGGGAGGGTCACAGTGGCCTGTGTTACCTGGATAAGAGAAGTAATGCCTCAGGGTACCAGGGAATAAATAAACCCAAGCAAAAGGCAAGCACACTTATTAATCATACTAGTATAATAATATTATTTCCAGGACCTGTGTTTACACCTTTGTGCAACTGTAGGTGATGTAGATGCAAGAGATCTCAAAAGTTGAAGGCAATAATATGTCAATATGCTAAAGGTATTGATCATTTTAATGGAAACACCTATGATTTTGGGATTAAGACCAATGCTGAGCACCAGGAAAAGGGCTGAAATATTAGGGAAGAAACAGAAAGGAGGAGCTTGAGGATGATGCGGAGTTGAATGGGTTGAGAAAACCTTGCTGAACTTAAAAATAAGCATGAGGGATGTGAGGGAGAATGTAAAATGAGCCAAGTGTAAGCCTACAATCCTTTGGGATTTAAACAGCCAGCAAGCAGAAAGCATCTTTAAGAAAGCATCTCAAGAAAAATCATTGAAAATGTTTAGCAGCCGATGCCAAGACTTTGCTGCCCAAAATGCCCCGGGGGAAATTCCAGGACACAATGGCTGGTTTCAGGTTCCCTGAGCGGCTGCATTTCAGCTTCCCAGAAGAGGTCAGTCTTTCCCAAGGATTTGTGGTGGGTTGCCCAACCCTTCCAAAGGAAAGCACTAGATGGAACAACGCCTGGGTGGATAAAAATAGGGAATAGCAAGGGCCTGCCCGGACCCCAGCTGCAGCCTCAGGTGAAAGCGAGCTCATTGCAAGTGTGAACTCACCTGGGTAATTTGACAAACAATTGACCTAATGTTCCCAGGATGTGGGAATTAACACTGCCTTGGAGCTAGCTGGGGGACGAGATGGGAACAACATGCTCAGAAAAATACTAAAAATTCACACTTTCTTTCAGCAAAATCTACTGCATGTGGTGTGAAAATCCTTTCCCCTCCTTTAATGCTGTGGCCTAGACCTGGAAGAGTCTTACTCTGACAGCAAAGATGGGTCTTCAGAAAATATCATGAAGCCATGATCCCTATGCAGCAGTTGTGCCATCCCTACGTTTGAATTATGGGTCCAACCCAAGGAAAAGTCGTAGCACCTTGGTCCTTCAGCTGTAAAAACACAGGATCCTTCCACCTGCACTATCAGGTAACACCTTTACCTTGTCCCATTCATGTGTTTCAAGTCCTCCTGGGGCTAAGCTTTCACTGTGGGCTGTCATAAGTCCCACATAGTAGATCCATCCTTCTGGGTTTACATTTTTATAGTCTGTGCCTGCTGTGATAAACTCCTCAACAAACTGGTACTGTGATGACTGCCTAAATTTGGAGAGACCCTGAAACCTTTTCTCTGAAAGATCATCCCTCCTCTTATCCACTGGTGTCTTATCCAAATTTTAGCTTGAAAGCCCTGAATGGTCACACTGGTGTTAATTCTTTCAACACTGGAGATTCTGGTAGATTTAATGGCTGTAAAGGGGGGCACGAAACCCATGTGGACCTTGGACTTACTGCAAGGAGATATAACAAGAAGGTCCAATATAGGAAACAAAGAAGAGGAGAGAGGAGGATGAGGAAACAACCAACACCCATTGGGTACTTTAGTTGATCACAGCAAGAACAAACGTTTTTGCTGCATGGTGAACTGAGCTATAAATCAGTAGGCAAATAATAGTTAAGAGCCATATTCGAGAAGATATTTCAGTCCTTAAACACTGGTACTAAATATTTCACCTCATAAAGGCTAATGCTTTCTCCTTGATCTCCAAATCTCCCGTTGACTCTGGACTACTCGCAGAATATAGCCCATATTTGTACCCAAATCCATTTCAAATGCAGGATTCTGCCTGCTTCCTTGTATGGGTTGGCATTGCCAGGCAACCTGACACTCACATCACAACACAAGCTTGTCAAAATTTTTCAAATCAGGTCAAAATGTTCCATTAATATATTTACAAAAAACAGAGGGGAAACTATTTCCTTTCATTTTAATGCTGTTCTCTTTTCTTCACATGTCAAAATGGCAGTCAAGAAAAGAGAACATATTGAATCTTGTTTCAGCTATTTTTTCCTCCCTTGTTATTCAAGCACATTTCTGTCAGAAGAACAATGTCTTGATTTTCAAAGCGTTATATACAATTATCAGAACTGCATGAGCAAAGGGGGTAGCTGTGATTTGTGACTCTGGCCTGATCGTGTCTTCTTGTTCCATTGCTCTGTGTATGTCACAGAATCACAGAATGATATGGGGTTGGAAGGGACCTCTGGAGATCATCTAGTCCAACCCCCTGCCAGAGCAGGTCCCACAGGAACTTGTCCAGGCGGGTTTTGAATGTCTCCAGAGAAGGAGACTCCACCACCTCTTCCAGGGCAGCCTCTACCAGGGCTCTGCCACCCTTAAAGAAGTTCCTCCCCATGTTTAGGTGAACTTCCTATGTTCAAGTTTGTGCCTGTTACCTCTTGTCCTGTCACTGGACACCAGTGAAAAAAGACTGGCTCCATCCTCTTGACACCCACCCTTTAAGTATTTAGAGGCGTTGATCAGATCCCCCCTCAGTCTTCTCTTCTCCAGAATATCTTATGACTTTTTTCAGTATATCTGGTCCTTGTGCAACCGTGAAGATCAGGCTTCTACCATGAAATGTATCTGATTAGATACAGACACTGACATCTGCACTGATAAACTGTTTCCTTCCATGTTGATGGAGCTCCAGGGTGAGCTAGAGCCCATGGATGCAGCCTGACCCCTCCTAAAATAGGAACAGGAACTGGATGAGAAGAAACATGCTCATTACTCATTGCTTGTTTGTCTTTGGAGATTATTAAGAGAATCTACATGAAGTAGCTTATCTACGAGCACCTGAATTTAAAGTTAGATGAGGTTAATCTCCTCCCAAATGTTCATCAAATCTCTGTCATTAGCAGGAAGTCCAGACTAAACAGTAATGATTGGAACATTACTGTTGCAATAACCTGGAGAAGGTTTTATTTATATGGAACTTGTCTGGGACAAAAAATGCTATGACTCTCTGAAATATCCCGGATTTCTTTCTTACAGTTCTTAGTGGTGAGAGAGATGACTTTTCCCCATAAATGTTCATCCCCGTCTTCTCTGTGGTGCGCATCTCTTGACTGAAAGGTTGACATTTCATCTTGAAGCTGCTTTTCCAATTATATTTCTCCTAATCTGAATTAGATATGTCTCTTGTCTCTTCCACAAACTTTATCATAGGGAAAAAAGTTGCTTGTCTCATGTTTTTGTTTTCATTGTCAAATGGGAAGGTAAAAAGACTCCTGTCTGTTTGAAAAATAACATTTACCTATATAGTATCCTATTCTGATTTGAATGGCTAGATACGAGACTGAGAGAAATCACAAACTCAACAGTGCGTATTTCAGGTTGTGAGAAAGAAAATTTAATTAGTGAGACCAGTCTCATCACATTTTAATTATCTGTTGTGCCAAGGCCTCCATCTGAGCTACTTACCCCTGGTTCGCTTTATAGTCGGTGGGAAGAATTATTGCACTTGTAGGTAGCAATTAATTTATTAGACCTATTTTTAGATATCCACTTTTGAATGAGATGGAAGGCTCCCCTCAGATATCTGTCTCATTCCATTTAGGTACATTGTCCAGATGGCAACATCTACATTGCAGGAATCTATATCTGGTCGGAGAAACCCTTTCAGCAACAGGTGGATGGAGAAGAGAGATTGGAGGGTGGGCAGGAGACCTTCATATAAAAACAAAGCTAATGAATATGTTTAGAGTTTGAAAGCAATCAAAATACAATGACAGGGAATGTAGTTTGGTGGGGGAAGAGTTGAACAGGTGGCTTGGGAAACAGCTGTGATTTATCCATACATTGTACACTGCCTCCAGAGTTGTTCTGGGTATTTTCTAGTAAATTAAATAGGCATTAAGACAGTGATCGTGTGTGCTGAGCAACGCTAGATAACAAGGAGGTGAATTTCAGGCCCAGCTGGGAGAAGGAGAAAATTTGAACTGTAAGACTGAAGAAAAAAAAAAAAGGAAAGGAAAATAATTTTTGTGTGTGTGTTGAGAAAGGACGGGATGAACTCGTGGTCTCTTACTGTGGAGTTCCATGTTTAAGTCCTAAGTTTCTCTAGGTCTTTCCGTGCGTCCCTTGGCAATAACTTCATCACTGTGTCTGTCCTCCTCTGCAAAAATGTTCTCAAGGTTGTACTCTGCTAAGACTGTATCAGAGGCCAAAGAGCTCTGTGTAATATTCCTACAAGCCTCTCCACCAGCTGGGCCGTGCATGTGGTGAACCCTGGCTCCACATCTTCCTTTCTTCTTTACTTTGTCCTTGCCACAGCTCATGCCCTTCTCCTTCCAGGGTAGCTGGTTCCTTGTTCCCCTCCACATGCATCTTGGAAGGAGGATTTTAGCTCTTTCTTTCTGGTCCTCCCTCCCTCCCAATGTGTATGTTTCATTTTCCTAGCACCAGGAACAGGCTTCTCTTTTCTTTTTCTATTTCTTCCTGAAGAAAGGAATTGATTAGAAATTTAAATACCGTAAGTCACTCCACTTTCCCCCTTCCCCCATCCTGCTCTCCCTTCCCCCACCATCCCAACTCCTGAAGTATAAATCATTTTCTGTGGTCTGCAACTCAGCTGGAAAAACTAACAAAACGGGTCTATAATGTCACCAGCATCTAATTTGGTGGATTTATGGGGTCTGGCCTTAAGCACTTGCTGCTTTACAGTGTATGAGTTCACTCTTGCAGGAACTCCCTCCAGACTCCAGCTTTTTATCCCTGACTGCGGCTGTCCGCAGTCTCTGTAGCTTTGCAATGGGCAGATCCCTCTCCCTTGGAAAATGGGAGCTGGCCTTTCTGCTCCACCCATTACTCCTCCCTGATGAGCCCAAAAGAAGATCATGAAACATTCCTGCCACCGGGAAGGGCTTAGCATTGGTGATGTGCTGGTTGCAGCAGGCAAATGCTGAGGTTTACATATTGAGGAGTCTCACGGCTGGCTCCCTCACACACAGGCTTGTCCTTCAGGTTTTCTTACTTTTTATTTTAATCCTTTTTGGTGACTGGCATTGTCAGATATGGGAAAACCACTGAACAGACATAGGAAACCACTGAGGACATGCTTTCGAAGGAGCCTAGCTCAAAGGTGTCACTCCCCGTTGCACAGCTTGACCTAGGCAAAGGAAGCACAAGGTGTTGTGGAACCAGGTGGTGGCAAACATCGCTCAGCTGAAACCCTTCTGGCTGCAGTAGCGTTGTGACCACCTTCCAGGAGCAACCTGTTCCCTGGAAGACCCAGTGCTGGTAAGCGTTACCTCTCACAGTCCATTAACACACTGGCACTTGCCCCACAGGAACTAGCTTAAAGTTCGTTTGAGCCAATCCAAGCATCCAAGCCAGCTGAGGTTCAATGACAAACCTACATTTAGGTCCCCCATCCTGTTATCAAACACAGAGACCAAGTACATGGGACTGAGACCCACTGCCTGCAAATTCAGTATTAGGCCCTACCTGAAAATAGCAGACACTCTCCTTTAACTCCAGTTAGGTCCACGACCTGGGAGTCCTCCTGGGATAACAACCCTCACAACCCAAAACACTGATGTACTGGTGCAGAGCGTGGACATCAGAGTGGCTTTGCCTGGAGCCAGACGTCAGAAGTGCAGTGACACCTGGAGTATGGACATCTGGATGGCTTTGAAGGAGCTCAGCTCAGCATGGCAATGACGGGGTGCTGGGAGTTAAATGTGCTGGTTGCAAACTGGTTCTGCCTCGGTGAAGGCTCTGGAGGGGCATCTGCATGATGTTCATGATGCTTGAAGTGTAGGACTGAAATCAAACTGGCTCTGGCAGCAGGACAGTCATCTTCTCAGTGTTCTCAGCCGTCTTCTCACATCTGTGACTGTACAAGTGTGTGTGTGTGTGTATTTGTACTTACATATATAGGTATTTATAACCCAGGTATAAAACCTAGGTTAATTCAGCTTGAAGTGGTGTCAGCTCTCTTTCCTACGATTTCACTTATATATTTGAGATCTGGATATATATCTGTTTTCCAGTATAAACATACTTTTGGACAGAAGTATGTGCTGCAGTGCGGGTCAGGAAAGGGATGACAGCTCTGATTTACATGCCATTTCCCTCGCCTCAGCATATTAAGCAGGTTTCTTCTCTGGGGCATCACATCTCATGGAAACCAGTGATGGTTGGTGGAAAGCAGAGGAGAAGGCCCTCTTTGGGGGACAGTCTGTCTTGTACCTAAACTATGAGTGGCATGTTTCCGCTTCCAGTCCCTGCTTGTATAACTGCAGGGATGTCTGGTTCTGTCTCTTTGTTTAGACACTGAAAAAGTGTGGGTTTAATACACAGCTTTCCCCATCAAATAATGTAGATGCAGGTCCTAATGATCTATCGAGTCTAATTGTTCTTCCTACCTTCAGGAGGCTATAAAACTTCCCAGCTGCATGAGAAAGAGAAAGGAAGCATTGCAACCCTCAAAGGATGGAGAAACTGAGGAAGGGCTTGTGGATGGGAACCTATCCAAAATTGCCCCACAAATGCCTGGAAGAGTGTTATGTTCATTCCACAGGGGAAAGATGGTCTTATAGTGAGGGCACTGATCTAAGATTAAGGAGAAAAAATATGTTGGAAAATATTCTTTGTTTCAATGACAATTTTTTAGTAGAGCTAAGAAGTGCTTGTTGACATTAAATTTTGTTTAATATGAAACATTTTAATTTTCTACTCTTTGAAAAATGTCACCAGAATATTGAATTCTTTAATTCTCTTTATTTTTTGACAACCATAAATTTAAAAAACTTATACTTACAGGATAAAATATTTTAGCATCTTTTCCCCATCAACTTCTCTCCCAGTGAAAAACATTTAGTATTGGAATTTTATGCAAAAAAATTCTGTAGACAAATAAACATATTTTCTTTTCCCTCCAAAATGTTAGTAACTCAGTACAAATAGCTTTTATTACTCAGGTTCTCACCAGAGCCATTCTCATCACAGAGCTCGGACAAACCAACCCGTTAGAGGAACTGGCACTGCAATTTTTGCAATAGTAAAGGGCCTTCCCCTCAGCCCCACAACTTCTGTGTTCATCCATTCTCGATAAGTCAAAAGAGATACCACCATTTCTCTTTCTCCATGGTGATACTGGCAGCAAATGGTTCAATTAGTGATTGGTAATACTGATGTCACTTAAACAGCTGCCTCTACAGAAGCCAAGGCCTTGCTATTAAATAACCTTTCTGTCATTCCTCAGCAGCTCTGGAAAGCCTTTTAGAGTAAGGAGCAAAATTATTGCGCCAGCCACGTCTAGATAATACGTTGCCATTAAAGTCTCTCAGACAGCTTACCAAAGCTGAATCTTGCCAAAATCTGTGAGAAAGTTATTACTTACTAAGACATGGAAAAAGGGAACGGTAATAATGGAGTGGGATTCATCTTGCTTAGGATCAGTTGTCTAAGAGTGCCAAGGTAAATCTGAGCTCTCTGTAGCCAAAGGATACAGGCATCTCCAGGAGGTGATTTGCCTCATCAATATTGAGGCAAGATGCATCAAAACTCTGGGGCGTCTCTTTTTGATTCCCTTAGACTGTGAAGGGAGCCAAAAGGACTGGCCTAAACTGTCTGCCCAGCTTTACTTGGCTAAAGGGGGTAAGGTAAATACAGTCCAAGGTGTCAAGGAAATGAGGGATACGTTGAATGCATTACCTCACCTCAGTTAATCGCTTACTTCTTAGGATTTTTTTTTTCTTTTCCTTTATCCTGCTCCTGTTTGAGGGAGGATGCTGCAGGTAGCTTCTTCATTAGTGGCCAGTTGTTGACCTTAGGGCTGAAGGAAAGTTGTGGAATGGAGTGATGTCCACCAGCAATAAGAGCCAGTTTAATGGGATCAACAACACAGAATTACACTTGCTGAGGCTCGTGGCATTCGTTCGACAGATCCAAACTCCTCTAGAGCTCACGGAGGTGACATCTGCCATTGCTGTGTCTGTGGGGTCTCAAGAGATGAACTCACTCTTTCAAACCCTTTTTTTGATCGGGAGGCAGGCAGGAAAGACCTCAGAAGTGAAATTGTCTCAACAAATCCCTCAGAGACATCCTACTCCCTTAGCAGTCCTTGCAGCAGCGGAGCGCCGGCATGCATTTTCCTGTCAACACCCTCAGAGAGAAATCTGAGCCCCGGTGTTTAAAGCCAGATGCTCAGCTTCCTTCCCTGCCTGCACACATGCCAATCTGTTAGGCTGGCCTCCTGCCTGTTCCCAGGTGGTGTGCCAGGATCAACAAGCCCCAGATACCAAAGGAAAAGAGATGTGGCCTGGGAGAGCCTCTCGAAAACCTCGTGCTGACATACCCTCGGAAAGAGGATCCTCGCGGTGACGACTTTGAGCAAATGGCTGCCCCATCCTTCACGATGGGGTAAGGAACACGAGCGTTTTGCCGACTAGCTGTCTGGCCTGCTTTGCTATTTTTGTACCTAGCAAGGGCCGGACTGGAGGGGAAGATCAGGCTCTTTGCCGTATTTGGAAAAACAAAGCCCTGGAAGCAGACACTGTGCCACTGGGCAGTATTATGGTCAAACGGCTTCTTTCAGTCCATGAAGTGGTATTCCCAGCTGAGACACTGACCTGGATCTTGTTGTTCCTTTAGCACTTCAGTGCTCTTTGATCGTGCCCAGGTCTCTTAGTGATGCTCTCTTTTGTGCCGTTTGTCTTTTTAGACAGGGTGGCAGATGTTAGATGTTTTTTGTCTTTACAGTAACTCACCCAGTAAGGCCTGGATCTCAGGTAACAGCCTCAAGTTGCACCAGGTGAGGGTTAGTTTGGATATTAGGAAAAATTTTTATACTGAAAGGGTTATTAAGCGTTGGAACAGGCTGCCCAGGGAAGTGGTGGATACCACCATCCTTGGAGGTATTTAAAAGCTGGGTAGACATAGTGCTTAGCGATACAGTTTAGTGATATTTTTTGTCAGTGTTAGGTGATGTTTGGACTTGATGATCTGAGAGGTCCCTTCCAACCTGGGCAATTCTATGATTCCATGATTCAGTTGAGTCTCTGATGGGCTCCTATAGCAGCCCATAGAAACACAAGTATTAGATGACTTCCTATTATGAAGGAGCCCTAGTCCCAGCTAACCAAAACATTGACTTCTGCAGACAGTCCAGAAATAAATACAGGAGAACAGAGGCCCATATTGCACAGCAACCTGTCTCTAGGAGCCATCAGCAGTAAAAAGCTAGGAAAGGTTGAATCACAGGAATCTTCTTTCTGGTTCATGTTTTGTAAATGAATGATGAAGTGACTTGCTGATATTATTATATTTGCTACCCTTCATGGACACACCTTTTGGGTGTTTGTCTATGCTTCTTAGAGATTTTCTTTTTTTTTTCCCAGCATTCACAAAGTCCTATATTTACATGTGCCACAGTTTTCACAGAGCTGTAGACAGCTCTGTATGAGACGAATATGGAATAATCTGCTTTCAAGGTGATATTTTTCTTGCAGACAGTGAGTGGTTCATGCTAAAAGTAGGAATCCCTCTAAACTAGACTAGAGCTTCCTCGATAGCAACTAGGGGTTATGAAACTCAAACTCATATTTGCTTCAGCAATGACACTGCATGGGAGATAAAGTTCTGATAAGGGTGATTATATTGGATTACCAAGAGGTTATCCATGGTAATGGCTGATTTAAACATCAAAATAGAATGGGAGGGGTATAACTGGCATTCATGTGCTTCCAAAACCAAAAGAAGAGAAAGCTCCATAAAGGTCTGAAGATGAGAAAATGTGTGGTCTCTTAGGCTACCTCTAGTCATTTCATTGGGGAACAGTAAGGAACTACACCTTTCAGTATGTTGGCTTTACAGTGGACCTAAAAATTAAGTAGCAAGATCTTAGGGAGGGAGGGAAAGGAGGGATAAATGAAACACTTACAGGACTGCTATGTTACTCCTTCCAAGCTGGAAAAGGTCATGAGCTGAAGTACCTTGATGAATCAGCAGCTTCATCTTTCTGTGTAGGGGACATCTCACTGAACTTCAGCCAAATTAAATTAGTTTCCTCTAAGAAGTTCATAGAATCATAGAATGGTTTGGGTTGGAAGGCACCTTAAAGATCATCCAGTTCCACCCCCCTGCCATAGGCAGGGACACCTCCCACTAGACCAGGTTGTTCAAAGCCCCATCCAACCTGGTCTTGAACCCCTCCAGGGATGGGGGCATCCACAACTTCCCTGGGCAACTACCCTAGTTGTCCAGTCCTTCCATGTGCTTAATAGAGAATGACACCTCAAGAAGGTAAGTATCTCCACCAGGCTCAAATACCTCTCAGAAGATGGGATGAACCATCTCTCATAATCTGAACTGACCTTACAGGCTTTCAGGCTATGGTACCTGGGATGTGATTATCTTAAGAAGGTGTCCGGGACAAGGCAATTGACCTTCTCCCTGGACACCCAGGGAGAGAACTCCAGCGAGCTCATTTCTCTCCCGTGCTTGCAAAAGGAGCATGGAGTGATTAGTTCAGCCATGTTGTAGGTGACTGTATCATGAATCTCTCTTACGTTTCACTTCTGCATCAGCAGGAAGGGACTCCCAGAGACAGACTCCCTGCCTGAAGCAGGCAGTCTGGTGTTGTTCAAAACAGGAGCTCTCTCTCAACGGCTATGTACATCCACTGGGGCAATACTGGAAGCTTACTGGGAGTATTAACCTCCGCTCACCTTCTTCCAGAGGATATGAGACCTCTTTCTATTGAACCACTTCTGTATTTCTGATCAGTGTTTTGGGTTTCTGTTTCTCATCAACTGCGCATCACAAATCTGACCAGATAGTTGGCTTCCTTTTAAAAACATTTCCAAGTAAAAACAAAATCTGAAGCTTAATTATACAGTAGTAAATTACCCATTGAAAACTTCTGTTCATGAAAAACAGAACAATTTCATCTCCCAACACCACCACCTCCACCCTTGGAATAAATCCTGAGCAGTATAAATAGTGAGAAGCCAAAGAATTAGGGGGGATGCTAAACAGTGGGACTCTTGTTCTGTAACACTGAAGTGTGAGAACTGAGGAGGGTGAGTCTGTCTGGGTGAATCATGAGCTGACCGTGCTTCACTTACAGCCCATTCCTTAACGTATAGTCTCGTTGCCTTCAAATGTTAGACTGTTCCCCTGCAGACAATCAGCAAGGGGAGAGTTCAACACTTTGGGATTTTCCATGAAAAAACGCAGTGAAATGAAATAAATTGAGCATCTGTTAGATATACCGGTTGGAGGTTGAACTTTTAATTAGTGCCAGTTCGTGCTAGTGATGTAGGCTGGGGGAGGGTACCACTGATTATACCTCTACCGATTAGATATTTACAGGGCTCTTCTCTGGCACTAAAGCCAGCTGGGATAAGATAGGCTGTGTCCATGCTGGTAAAAAGTCTTAGCTCCCAAATCAGGATGGCGTCATGCAAGCAGTCAGTGGCAAGGAGTCCCTGTCTCACACTAATTTCTAAGCGTAATTTAAAATTGAGCTTTTTGGGGGTGTTTTCGTATGGTGCTGGGCCCACACAGCAAATGGATTAGTGCACTTCGAGCTGGGCTCCAGAATTTCACCCGCAACTGGCACATAAAATCAAACTAGAATATTAGGTATGAGTTCTGGATCTTTGTCTTCATAAGATCTGGGCGTGATTCAGCCTCCAAAATATGTTAATTTCTTGAAAATAATTATTATAGGATTCATCTTACTAACTAAAAACTGTGTGTTTTCAAGAACCTATATATTTAACCTCCCTTCGTAGCTGATAAAGGAATGTGCAGATGGTAATTTGTCCCACCAGTGATGAATTGAAAATATATCAGCTTCACTTATCCTTATGTCAAAAAATGAAGCACATTGTGGTGGTTTTGGGTTTGGTTTTTGGGTTTTGTTTGCATTGGTTGTTAATCTGATTTAGAACACAGCTAGCAGAGAAAAGGAGCAGGGGTTGGTAAACTGAGAAGGACAACAAAAAGTAGAAATGGGTACAGGGGTATTTTACATCAATTTTGCCTTGACAGCAGTCACAATGTGGTTGATTTGGTAAAATACTGAATGATCAAACAATAAATTAGTGATTTTAAGTTCCTGAACTATGGAATGGGGATTTATCTCTGCTACTGTCAATGTCTCCATCTTAGTCAGTCACCCAGGGCTTCCTTTGCAGCTGAGAAACTCTATTTTAGCACAGACACAGAAAGATGGATGTGCTGTTTGAAAGTGATCTCTAGTCCAACCTACCACTCAGAGCAGGAATAGGTAAGTGTTGTCCTTATTGTCACTGGACTTATCATCAAGGTCCAGAACAAAGGTTGACATGGAAGAATCAAAGGCTCCTGCAGATGGAGTTCATGTGTGATACAGTATGTATGTGTGATACTCAGATGTAGCCAGTTTACAGAAGAGTGAACAAAACCCAAGAGCTCAGCGGTGAAAAGTCACACAAACATAGAGCACATCAAACCACTGTGCTCTAGAATTTATTTAGCTGCTTCTTAAATCGGGTTGGGCTGTTCTCCCCAGCCATTCTCACAGAGAGACTGTTTCTGAGTGCCCCCCTTTGCCAATTAGAAAACAGAAGCATAAGGAAAAATAAAGCCCATGAGGCACTACAGTTGTGCATCTTTACTGAAATGATACCATTTTGCATCTAACTCTTACAGTGAGGTTAAAATACATATTTTTAGTTTGGGGGTTTTTTGTGTGTGTGCAGGGACTTTCACAAGTCCCAAACCCAAAATCCCAATTTCCCAGTAGGAGTCAGTTTTGATGGAACATTTTGCTGAGGCCACGTTGACAAAACTGCAGGGCAGAACGCGGCTGTGCATTTGCAAAGCAACAAGCACAATGAATAGAAAAGCAAAGAAAAAAAAAAGACCAAAAGGCCTGAGAAACACTAACGGGCAGGAGGCAAAGAGGGGCAACACGTCTGACTTGCCCTGTGCCCGCTCTTGAAGGGGTTTTATCTGGCCTGAGCTGCCCGATTTCACAAAGCCAAAATCCCTGCCCACCGTCCTTTCCCAGCAGCGCAACGCAGCCCAGAACAGGCTTTCTCTCTTTTTGCCTTTCATGTTGAGGAGAAGGGCAGGTCGGTGTTAGCAATCCCTCCGCAGCTTTGGTTTGATGCCTTTGCTGAAGGGCGATAACATTTCACCGCTGAAAGGCAAAGAGGGGTGATTAGCAGGGATATAATGAAGGTTAGTGTGTGGTAAGGAATGCTTCAGTGCAGTTGGTCACCGATGTCCTCAAAGCCTCTATTGTTGCTCGTACCGGAGCTAACAATTTGTCCCTCTGAAGCACAAAGATACTGATCTTCCGACAGGGCTGCCTGAAGAAGGAGATACAGAGATACAGATCAGCTGCGGTGACTCCTTCAGCCTGCTGGAATGGCTTCAGAAGGCGTCAGATGTCAAAAGCAGCGTGGAGCCTCCCTGCATCACCATATCTTGTCAACTCCGGGCTCCAAACGGGGCTCCTGGGGTTCAGTTATGCAGGTACTGGATAAAGCTGCCGAGCTTCATGTTGCGGTGATATTCCCAGTAATCCCTCCAGGTAGAACTTTCTTTGGGGAATCTCATTCTGAGATTTTTTTCTTTTTTAGTGTAAGCCAGGTGAGAGTTTGGAGGTCTAGTTCACCATAGTATCGTCGAGGTTTACACTGTATGGTTTGCTCAGACTTGGGCAGAATGAAACCATGGCCAGACTGGGGAACCAGAATGGTCCTTGTGCTGCTTCAGCAAAGTCTCCAATAATCCTTGACAGTCCTGCCTGTGTTCACCAGGACAGCAATCTCCATGGGAGACTTCCACACGTGAAATGACTTGATGCAACACACACCCAGGACTATTTCTAGTGCAGAGCGTGAGATGGAAGTCCCAACTCTCTCGGTACCAGCAAATTACATGGCCAGACAAATAGGTGATATCCCCAGTTTTTGCAGGTGGTGGGATATGCAGTCTGGTCCTTGTGTATTTAAAGGCTTTGATAGCATAGATCAGCATAGTTTCTGCTGTGCTGTCTGTATTTTCACCAGCTCAGGATCAATCTCTAATACTTTTTAAAGACATTAAATGAAATTTTGGCCACCAAACGAGACACCATCATTGGACTTAGTGTGATTTGTCATTTATCTTCCAAAATAAGCAGCATGAAAAAAAAAAGGGGGGGGGGAGGGGAAGAGAAAGAAAAGGAAAAAGGACCCAGTAAAATGGCAAGATCTGAGTTTAAAAACCAGAGAACACTGATGGAATGACCGCCTTTACAACATGTCCCACTTCAGAAAGTGTAGGAAGATGTGGTTTGTCCTTGTTTTATTCACATTACTCAGTGCTATAGGTTTATCCCAGCTTGGAAAATGGGTAGATTAGCTCCACTTGGTGCATCAGTTGAGGGGGTCAGAAAACTCTTCTGGTGCTGTATTATCTTCCTTTGAGTTGTGTGTGTGTGTGGTGGGATTTTTTTTCCCTCAGTGAGAATTTATGACTGGTGATTCAGAAAGTGAACCGGTGTTTATTTTCCCTTTCCTATGATACTCCACATTGCCTATGTTCCAGGAAACATGACATAGCTGTTATTGCTAGAAATGAGCTTTCTGCCAGTGGTTTACATTCACAACTGGCTTCTGAAGGAAGGAATTCCTGGCAGTGCTTCTCAAACTGTATAGTTTTGCCCCTTGCAATATTCCTGAGCATTTTTTTTTTTCTCTCCAGATTTGCAAATCCAAACAGAAGATAATTAAGAATTACCACTTGGGACTAGGGACTGGGTGTGTGTCTCTTCTCCTCACTTTAATTAATCTCTGAAGCAGCTTAACGCATTCCTCAGTGTTTGTGTTCTGCAAGATCCAGAAGAATTTGCATCCATTTATGGTCATGTGCTACACCCTTAGTGGGGCAAAATAGCACCATATTCATTGACAGCCACATGGGTAAATTCTGCTTATGTAAGAAGGTGCAGCTCCAATACCATCAGCAGCATTAAAAGCACCAGAGATACAAGTGAGTCTTATAATAAAGCTTCCCAGCATCCAATGGTTTTAGGGAAAAATCTGCCTGAAAAGGGAAATTATAACAAGAACACTTGAAATGACCAATTGTGTTAGGAAACTTGAATTCTCTTTGTGTGTTGGTAGAACAGCAAGAGCAGATGACACAGGAAGACTGAAAGTGATGTGTTCACAGGAAGACTCATTAAAAAGCAGCTTGTGATGTGGGATTTATGCTCAAACTGAAGCTCTGAATGGAGATGAAGTTGAAAACCAAGGTAGAAGGACGTGAGGATATTCAAATAAATCTGGATTTTGTTTTGCATTTCTGTGCACCGACATGAGCCAGTATAGTCAATAGGAAGAAGAATCATTCCACATCCACCAGCAGAGGTGGACAATGTTTTCTCAATGCTTTTCCCCCACAGTTCTCATCAAAATCTTGAAATTTGCTGGCCTAGAACAGCAATTCACTAAACACCATTTGATTTTGCTGGTTTTGGCTGGCATCAGTCTGCCCCGTGGTGTCTTTCTGGGTCTTAAGGAAATTACGAGCGGTTAACAAATAAAAGCCTAATTGTGCCAGATGTGGGACATTTTGGCAGTCTTTGAGTTCCAACAGTCTGATTACGATTCCTTTATTCATTCATTTCAGGGAACAAAACCTTGTAACAACGTCTTCTTGGAAACACTACCAAAATTGATGCTTTTAATTAAAAAAACAAAGAAATAGAGCAAATGAAAAGAGTAATTGCAATTGAGGCTTTTTTGGTCTGAATTTTCCTACTGGAAAGTTGGAAAAGGTCATTGAAATAAACACTTTTTTGCCTGTGTCTAAACATTTTTATTACAAAGAATCAATGTATTTCCTGGACTATGAAAAGAAAAATACAAGGCAAAGCAGCTTCATTTTCAACGGTTATATTCTAAGCCAGTTAAAGCAGACAGACATAGTTCTCTGATCTGTTTGGAGGAGGTTAACAGACCATGTAACTGTGAGCACAACCTTTAAACTTGAAACATTTTGTGTCCCACCAGGCAGAGATTTATTCCCACCTCGGATTTTCCATTTAGAAGTACATCCAGAGCACTGCACAACCGGGACGCTTCTTTTGCGCTGCAAATTTGATCCGCAGGTGAGGAATGACCTTTTTCTTGTTGTTTTTGAGGTTTCTAGACCCCTCCTATCTCCTCAAAGCTCAGCTGCTGTGACTAAAGCTGAGTAAACAGATTCGGATTTTACCTGAACAAAATCTTCATATACAAGAAGTGAAAACTCTGGAAAAAGAAACCTGTGTGATAGTCCTATACTGACCAGGACTGATGGAGGTGATATTTTTGTCACCTCCGGTGGGTAAAAATGGGCTTTAAGGAAGAATGTCCTTTTTATGGATGGGAAAATTAAGGCATAAAGTGAGTCACTGGATTTTTCTCCTCTCCAAATCAGGAACACTCTTTTGCCTTCCCAACTGCCTTTACTCATGGCAATTTTGCTGCTCTTTACCTTAAATAACTTTCTTGTCCCCTGTTCTTATTTCCCCTGATGTATTTCTTATCAGGAATTTTATCAATTTTCAGTCTTTAGTCTCCCCAAACCAACCAGACTCTTCACTCTTGGTATCCAAATAACCCTTCTCTTAAGCAGCTGCTGCAGTTTGAGTCCCAACACTAGATTTGCAGATTATCTTTTACTTAGTTAAACTTAACACATCTGGAAAAAAAGCAACAACAAAAATAAACCACATCAAACTCCCCCTCTCCTCCCCAAATAGGCAAGATTTCACCTATTAAATGGAAATCACCTAGAAGGGGTGACCTCAAAATAGGCCAGAGAGAGAAAATTTGTGATTGCTTTTATATTCCAGCAACTAAAAAGTTCATGTGGTGGGTTGGGATGTAGTCCCTGCCTTAATGAGCACCTAATTGCTATTGTTATTGATCTGTGATTCTGTGATTCTATGATTCTTAATTGTTATACCTGGGAGGAACAAGCAGATAATGAGGAAAGTCTCTTAGGCGACACAGGTCCACCCTGTGAGAGACGGGGACCCCAGCTTCTGCCCTAAATAAGCAGGGAGGGATCTGAACACAGGTTTTCTGCATTTTTTTGAGTAGTTTAGGGCTGGACAATAAAACTGGCATTGTTACAGTTTCTGCTAATGCTGCTCTGTGAGACATTATGTGCATTTGCACTTAAAAGATGAGGTTGTGCTCAGTCTGTGTATTGTGCAGTGCTTTCTGAATGCTTTAACACCTGTAATTCAAGGGTTTGTGGGACCTTGGTGCCACCAGGATCAGATGGGGTTTGGAGAATCTACCATTTTGACAGAAGCTTAGGAAAGATATGTCTATATTATACATTAAATACACACAGATGTTCTTTGACTTGGAGGTTAACTAGTATAGGACAACCTAAACTTATGCTGGCAAACTCACAGTCCTCTAAAACAAGGTGGCTGATATCTAACAGCAACTTGGTCTCCACAGATCCAGCTTTGCATCTTCTTACTTGCTCAAATGACGTGGTCCAATCCATGGGGACTGTTCTTTGACCCCTGCTGACCCTAGACTGTTGAAGAGGTGTTTAGGAGAGCGCTGGTTGACCTACATCAAAAATGTGCCAGGGAGCATATAGCTATTTGCATGCCAGTGGTAGTGGTTGATTTAATAACATGGGTGTTGCTTGGTGGCTTTTACACTGCTGTGAAAAACCAGACCCAAATTCAGCCATTACCATGCCAGAAAATAAACCATGTAGAAGGAAAATTCCTGAGCCCAGGGCTTAGACATCTAACTCAGGCATTGAAGAAGACAAGTCCATTACTCATTTCTCTGGGGGAAATGGGTGGAGAAGGAGGTGCCACTTTGGGCAAGATGGACATATCTCTAGGGTACACACCCAAGAAATGGGAAACCTGGATTTAGGTCTCTGCTCAGCTTCAAAAGGTCCAGCCCTTGTACACTTTCATCTCAGAAAGGTAGTTAACTGCAGTGTTTGGGCTTAAGAGGTGGGAGGTGTTCCTCTTTTTTTTGTTGGTGTGAAAGACATGCTTCTGGGATGAAGAGATGGAGCGGAAACCTGTGGCCCAGAGCATGAGAAAGAGGTTTCTTTGGTAGAGGGTGATACATATTCAAAATACCCAGTATCCTGGTGTTTATGACACCAAAGCAAAGATGAAGCTTTCACTTTGAGGGAGTTGTCAGTGTCTGAGCTTGTAAAAAACACCAGCAGAATTAAGTCTGATGAAGTAGCTGTGAATCCTAATAAAATCCTAATAATAGCACTTATGAACATCATTAGAAGAGAAGACTTTCATTGCAGTGATTCTGATGAGATCTCTGCTGCTACAAAGTTACCATTTTTGACTGAAAGTTGATACACATTTTTTTGCAGCATGGAGGAGACCAGTGATGATGAATAATATATATATATATATATATATTTACATCACTAAGTGGCCGTAAGGCTATTTGCCATCTGGCTCTTATTTAATAAACAAAGTGAATCAAATTAAAGCAGCAGAATAGTCAAGAACTCCTTTGACTTTCAGATGGGGTTAAATACACACATCCCTCAACGTCCTGAGGAGAAGTATTTTCAACACAAATAGACACTGGAGAAGGCTTTCAATGACAACTTTCAATATTTATTTCAGTGGAGAATTACAGGGAGAAGAGAAAACATGCCTTGAATTAATCATGTTCAAAATAACACAGCAGTAAACACAGACAAGTTGAAGTGGACGTCAGATTATTATACAATTATATAATACCTGATGAGAGACATCCAGAAATATAATTACTCCAATTCCAGATTTTTAGGGCAAGTAAGTAGCTGTAGATCATCTTGCCTAACTCACTGTAAAAAAACAAATCTTAGATTTTCACCCAGTGGTCTCTGCATTGGACCCCATAACTTGTGTTTTTCTCATCTCTATCTTCCAGAAAGGCACCTGCCTGCGCAGATTAATCTATGCCTTTACTTTAATCAACCAGACTCATTCAATCAAAACACAATATGGTCTCATCTGAAAATATTTGTTTCCCTTCTTTAAAGTCATGCTGATGGGCACTGGCGGTAGTCTCATACATGAATTCCTTATGTACTGGACCTTGTACTGTCTCTTCCTTAAGCCTTCCTGAATTAAGTCAGATGAATTAGTGCATAGTTATGCCATTTATCCCCCTTTTCTTTTTTGAGCAAGGAAGGGGGTCCAGAATCCCAAGTTTAATATAAAAACCTAAAACTGGCCATTCTGGATCCAGTCTAAGGTTTCCCCTCTCCCAATACCTTCCCTGCAGCTGTGGCCAATAACAGTTATCTAGGGAAGTGTGTAAAAATAGTATATTCTTAATATAATAGTATTATAGTAGAATAGTAAGAATATGTATATTAATGCTTTGCTATGATATTTTCTATATTTTTCTTCACTGTGATATCCACTAGTCATCCTCATGCTCACGAGCAACAACCAGACTGGTTTTCCAGGCTTCAGGATCAGATAAAAAAAAAAAAGGCAGGAGGGAAGGAGTCTATTTATGACCCCTGAAATCGGTTGCACATGTCTGGGGAATGGCTTGCTTTGCTTAGGAAACTGCCAAAACACTGGTCCTGCAGCCAGTCTGTTCTCCGGGGAGTTATCTGGGCCTACTGACTTGCAAACATACAACCCTAGGAGATGATATTAAACACCATTTTTCATTACAGGTGGGTTGGAAAGTTGTTTCTCATGATACAAATCCAGCTTCCTGCGCCTTGCTAAATACAGGACACAAATATGCATTGAATGCCCCACCATCATTCCTCAGAGCTTGATCATCTACGTCTGGAAATGGGCATTTATTTTTATTACAATGTCTGTCTTTTCTAAAAATATTCAAAACAAATTCCTAGGGTCCTGACAGCTGTGGAATGCAGCTTCTCTCATCATATTTCTCCATCTAATGCCTTTGGAGTTATTGGCCTCGTGCCTTTGTCCCCTTTCCCTTGATTTTAACCTGGATTGTGGAGGAAACAGGGCTGATATGATCACGCTGATTTTCCATCTGCCTTCCTGCCTCTCCCTGTTGCTGGTTGAACCCACTGGCTGTACCAGGGAGAGGGGTAGAGCTCCCCAAAGAATTAGGTACCTAAAAGACTTATGAACGTTGATGAGTGATTAGAGGAACGAGGAACAGAGCATAGACAGTCATATTTCAGTCCCTCATCTTTTCTGAGATGGAAAAGCTCATGGGGTGGAGAGGAGGTGATGGACTGTGCACCGTGGCAGGGAAAGGAGGGGATGCTGTGTTCAAGGGAGAGGCTGGGACACCGTGGTGAGATGGGGACAGAGTGCAGAACCCAAGTCCATGAAACTCTGCTGATAATGCTGCAGCGCTGCTATAAACAAAAATTATCTTGTTTATATACTTTACTTCTCGCAATGTTAATTTCCTCCACCAGCCAGCTGGGCTTTTATGAAAAGACATTTTTTGACTGAGAATTATGACTCTTTAATACATTTGTTTTAACTCTTAGTTCTGAACTGCATTTATTCAGTCTCTGTTTGTCTTGTGGTCCGACTCACCATCAGCTTTCCTTAGCACAGACACATTTACTCTTCTGAACCACATGCAGTCAAAGCACTGACAAATATAAATGTGCAAAGCAGATCTCCTGCAGTCACACTGGCTTTCTGCACTCTGTGTTACATAAACCTTATAAAAGTGGTGTTGTAGTTGGAATAGAGAGAAATAAGAGAGGCCAGTCTTTATTGTCTTCGCTTTAATCACCTGCAGAGCTGAAAGAAGAGACCAGCTTTTGGGGTGGCCAGGCTTTTCTGGGAGAGGTCAGGTTTATTGTCATATGGGAAAAAAGGAAGCACCTTGATGATAATCTCCCATTAGACTGAGACAATCAGACAAAGTCTGTTGTATGTCTTTAGCTTAGATGTCACACTACGTTATCTGCCTCCCTTGTCGACAAGAGACCACTTGCACAAGTCACTCATTGGCAGATGTGATCAAAACAGGTAAAAATTCTTGCTCACAAGAAATATATTGTGCTGGAATAGTTGGGAACTGTTCAAACCACCATCTTAAACAGGGACACGCGTCCCTGCCATAATTTATTTATGCTACCTATTAGGTAATACTGACTTTTTTGTTGTTGTTGTTGTTGTTGCCTATAAAATACAAATATTTCCCAGTTAAACAGGGTTAGGACTGAGTAAGCACAACACTATCACCATCCCTCCATAGCTAATTTCCTGGCAGGAGCCATACCAAAATAGAGCACAGGCAAGAAACATCTCTTGGAAGGTTGGTCATAGCACAGGCAAGTAGTGTCCCTTTGATGGGGGTGGGGGGAGGGTGATTTTAGGACAGTGTCTGGAGAGGCAGGAAAGAGACAGTGTGCTGACAGGAAGGAGCTTCTGTCATGGAGAAATGGAGAAAAGCTATTGGGCTTCAAAATGACTTTGAATTCCCAGTGCTTCTGAGCTTTCACTTGAAAATCTAGGAGCTGGCTTAATTTACAGTTATGGTTATGAATACTTTAGTTCATTTCTGGATCTCATATGGCCATTTACATAAACCTGACACTTGTCCATGACTACACGAGGTCAGCCAACATGAATCACCTCCCAACCTGTCGTGAAGTCTGACATATGGTGAAGGGTGGGGTTCCTCGGCTTGTTTTCCCTCTAGCAGCTGAGGATGTGGACTGGGGACAGCAACGACACACCCTGCAACATCAAGGTTGGAGATGATAAAGAGTCTCTCTTCCAGGGACAGCAGGATTTCAAACCGGGCTACCAGGCCACAAACGGAAGAGTCGGGGTGGTTGGATGCGAAAGGTTCCTCTGCCCTAAGGTGCTCCAAAGCCACAGGGACTAATGACAATCATCACAGGGACAGTGTCTTTACCAGCTCAGATGAATTGCTGATTTCTCTATATTCATTGTTCTGTGACCAACTCAGACTTGGAGATCTGAATGTAATGAGACTGATCCTGCCTCAGACCTTCTCTTGTGTCCTGTTTCTTTTTTCTTTAGGGTACAATAGGTGACACCTTCCCGGTTTTAGCTAGCAAGAGCTTGTCACTAATATTGGAAACAACTCTCAGCAGATTTTGAAGGATGGAGCACCAAGGGATGTTAATCTTTCCCCAGACTTGGAGCTTGGAGATGCTTCCATTGGTATGATCTTTCCTTGGGGAAAAGGTGTGAGTTCTTATTTTCCTTTAGTCCAGAATGCAAAACTACTTTCTCAGTGCTTTCTGGAGCAACTATTTTCCCTAGTGCCCCCTGCAATCCGGTACCAGGTCTGAGCCCTGGCTTGTCCTAACTGCAGACTCAGAAAATCTGTACAGTTTTGCTCCTCACACCCTACTTTTCCTTTCAGAAGGCAGAGTTATAAGCTACAAAGCATTTGAGTAGGTCTGCTGGTCTGTACGAGTAGAAAACTAGAAGGTAGCCTGGCTACTGTTTTAGCTACAGTCACCTCTATAACTGTAAATCCCAACATGGGATCTGTGGTACAAGGCAGGTACTATTTCTGGAGGTAATTTCTGGAGCAATGTTGTGTAGACACACTTTTATGTTTTACGGAGAAATATTCCAGCATCTACAGCTTGAGTTCTGACCACCTATATGCTTTGGACACTTCCTTCATAAGATCATAGAATCATAGAATGGTCCAGGCCAGAAGGGACCTCCAAAGATCATCTAGTCCGGCCTCCCCACAGTCAGTAGGGACACCCCCAACTAGACAGGGTTGCCCAGGGCCTCATCATGTGTACATGGAGTGCATTAATGGAGTTTTGTTACTGCTCACACTGACTCTGAAGTATTGGTGAGTTTTTCCTTGGACTCAGCTTGTTGTGGGATTTGTTTATAGCCCTTTTCCCCTCAAAACCTTAAGCAAAAACCTGTAAAATATTACGAGAAAAGCAAGAAGGATAACCAAAGGTATGGAAAGACTCTCAAGTCAGAAAAAAGGGTGAAGGTTTGGATATTTCAGCCACATGAGAAGAAAACTGAAGAGAGGGATGTCAGAGGTCTGTAAAATTGTGAGGGATACAGAGGGGTTGGTCAGGGATTTGACTCTTCACCATTTCTTGCAATACAGATGTTTAACTTCCTGACCTTATTCCCTTAGATCTTAATCAGCATAGGCTTTTCATAGACCTAAATCTGGTGAGTTTTTCTAACTAGAATGGTTTGAATGCTCCATGGGTTTGTAGAAATATGACATACACATTTTTCATGAACATAAAAATTGGGAAATGAATAATGAATTTTCCTACTTTTTTTCACATTCTGTGTCTTATGAATAGTCAACATTGTAATCTGTTTAACAAATGGAGTCAACAAGTCAGTGGAAAATCAGCAGAAAGAAAGTGGAAGAGGTTGGTCTCAGAGGTCAGTGCAGTTGCCCAAACATTCCTAGGTGCTTGTCTTTGCCAGGTAAGTTAATCTGAATTCTAACATGAATTCTGCATGGTAAAATATGAATTTTTCATCACTTCACAGGCAAACATTGATTATTTTCAATTGACTTTGCTGGTCTATGCATAAGCATCTACAGTGTCTGTGCTGAAATGCAGAAGTGTGCAAAATGCGCAGGTATCTTTCCAAAAAGTTTGCCAGAGCCTCTGTCTCTTGACTATTATGCCCAGGAAGAATGGATAATTTTTCACATGATTCACAGGGGTACAATTTCCAGACTGAGTCAGCTTCTTGCAGCTTGGAGAAACACAGTACTGGGCCTCCAAAATCCCTGGTGTTGTTCACAAGTGTGGATGCAATAAAACTAATTCCATTGCACAGTAAGACTGATCTCGTTTGGTGGAGGTTGTCTTTAGAGTGTGGATGTAGATAACCAAGCTTATATTGCAATAATAGGAGATTAAGTGTCATGGCTCTGGCTTCCTCCTTCAAAGGTGATCAAAGGGTAATGTGAATCTGCATAAAACCAGTCTGTAGGCCACAAAGGCTGTTTCCTTATGAAGGAATTAGAAACAACGTCATCCATTCCTGGGAAAGCACTGAAGTGAAGAGCTGGGGTACAGGATCAAAGACCTAGAACAGGATTCATTCAGAGCAGTAGCCCCCCAAAGACATTCACATTCCAGTCCCTTTATGTCAAGATCCCATGAAAACCAGATGCAAAAATATTTCTGGCTTCTAATATCATAAAGAACTGAGTATTTAGCTCCCAGTCCCCAGAGAGCATTAGCAGCAGGGCTTATCAGGGAATCAGATGTGGGTTTCATCCCTCAGCGGCAACCTCAGGCACCCGCACTGATGCTGGTGTGACAGGGCAGAACGAATCGGTCCGCGCCCAGGAATGTGTTTTCCCATCTGCAGAGCAGACACGGGGTTGGGAGAGAGGCAGCGAGTGAAGCATTCACTCCACTAAATGCCAACTCATGGCTCTGGCACAGCAACTGACCTCACTGCCTTGAGCCCACTCTTTGAACAATATTGTTTCTGCTGACAGCCCCCTGGCACCACTCCATCCCCAGGATCAGGTGTCTGGAGGCTTTTATTTGCCACATGGATAGTGCGTTGGCCCACAGGATCATGAAAAAGCACAGCATGAGGCTGTAATAATACTGAGGAAAGATCAGATGATGTGGGTAGTCTTCCACTTCAAGAAGCGTGAATGTGACTGAGATCATCACATTCCTTAGACACCTTCTTTCCAGCAAAGGAAAACTAATCCAAGCCTGTGGAGGAAGTTTAATCAGTTCAGGCCAGGCCCTCAGGAGGTAAAACACATCATCATTCCCCCCATATCCATGGGACCACACTGGCTGCCACCAGCAGAGAGGTTGGCTCTGTGGGCCACAGAGAAAGACCAAGGCTCTGGAGAGGATCGATCAAGGCTGAAGGGATGTGATGGATCTGTAGGGAAGCAAGGAAATCGTTTGAATGAAGGATCTGTGGTGGTGTGTTCAGGTGTGAGCAGTGTAACCTGGTGGTGCAAACGTGGCTTGGGAGCCATGTGCCTATCCAGGCTATGTTTATATTAATGAGTTAAAAATGCCAGGGAATATTCCTAAGCACTGGGAGAAGGCTGAGTTTACGCTTTGGAATTGTTAGCATGTTCCCTAGAATGCTTTTGTCCTGGGCCAACTGGAAGTTAAAATCCCTATGCACAATTTGAGGTTAGTATAAACCAGGGACCATTTCTAATATACAGTTTGAGATATTTACCGCCACCCTGGGCTTGTAGGAGAGTTTAACTGGAAGGACATGGGCCATTCTCTGACAGCTGATATCGCTGCCAGGAAATGATTTTTGGGTGCATATAATTATTTAAAAGTATGGCTGTCATCTCAGGTAGGTTGGGGTTCATATTAGCCGAGGTAGAAATGTATGTGGGGAGCTAGGATGATTCTTCCAGGAACCACAGTTGTCTACATGATGTGTCACTGTCCTCCAAAACTCAAATCTTTGTTCCCTCCCTGTTAATGACGAAGAGCTGTCCAGAAAAAGTTTATAAAAGTGGGTGCGTGCCTGAGACAGGCAGGATACTATTCTCCATGGTTTGTAGAGAGACCATAGGCATCAGTGTTAGGAATTCACCTCCACAAAGTGCCTCAGAGATAAATGGAAAAAAAATGGTTCTCCCTCTGTTTCTTACTTCCTTGGGTTTCCTCCTTCAATCCACTGAAATCTTGGAGTTGACAGTATGATTTCCCCAGCAGTGTGATCCAAAGTGGGTGACTGACACTTCCCACAGCCCAAATCTCAAAGTGAAAGTCAGTCAAAATTCGTAGATGTTCAGGAGATTTTGTCTAATTCCTTAAAGTTTGCTAACAAAAAAACCTTGTAGTCATTGGAGACAGTGCTAAATCCCAGTGTGTTGCAGCCTTTGAAACATTTAACCAGGGGAGTGTGACCCCAAGGAATTAAGTAGGGTAATTTATAATTTAAAATGAGAATTTTTAGAGAGTAATACAGTAACTGTTGTCTGCATTTATTATTATTTTTTACAGTAATGCTTTGAATTCATAATTGTAGAGCAGACCCCAGTCAGGTAAAGTGCTGTAAAAGGGCAATAGCAGGCACTTGTTCCAAAATCAACTTACTCTGCACATTCAAATACATAACTACAACGCGGAGAGGTGACGTATATATAGAGTTGGGGAAAGAAACTGGATAAAACTGGATGAAATATTATGATTAACGATGGACAGGTAGACAAACAGACAAATTCTGACAAATCAAAAGGAATGAGCACAGCGATGAGAAATAAAACATCCTATACATTCCCTTCTCCCCTCTTTTGAAAGAGAAAATGAGCGAAATAAAGAAAGGTATGTCGGGAAGGGAGGAAGGAATGAAGGGATAATGAAAGGGTTGAATGCTTGTAATGTGTCCCCTTCCCCCTCCACTCAAAACACACTGCAGTGCTGGTGAGGCAATATATGATTTCCAGCTGTGTAAAGCCACAAACACTCATATGGTTTACAAATATTTGCCCAAGAAAAATATCCTTGCAGGGCTATCCTTGTTTTGCCTTCATATTCAAATGAACTACTTCTTAAAAGAAGGCTTTTCTGAGACAAATCTTGGGCACGACACACATCTGGAGACAGCAACGCCCTTGACTGGTATTTTCTTCTTTTGATGGAGGTAGAAGGTCTGCAGGCAGAGGGATACTCAACAGGCAGCCAAGTCAATAACTAGCCCAAAATTACAGCCTTGCTCTAGTGAGAGCACAAATTCCTAACAACCCTCCCAGCCTTTTATCAGAAGATCTGGCTCTGAACAGGACCAAATTGGCTGTTTCTGTAAAGGGATACTCGGTCCACAGAGGTCTTTCTTGGTGCAATCTGCACCCTTCTTTGGGGCCCAGTCTCTATGCATTGAAAAGTGTTGGTTTGATGTTCAAGTAAAACTAGGTGGCGTCCACTTAATTTGGATTAACATTTCTCCAGTGATTTCCACAGCTAATGTCCCACCTGGATGTAAAATAAGGATGATACTAGTGTATATACATCATGGCTGGTGCAAGAAAAACATAACTCTGCTGTGGACTGCCCTAGGAATACATGCTTGAACTTCCAGCAGGGCAATAGCTATCCTGAAAGGAGGTATATGCACTCACAGGTATAAAAGGAACCGTAGGAGAATCCATATGTGGCTGTAGCATACATTTTATTTATCTTATCCAAGAGTGAACAGAACGGAAATTGGAAAAACGCAATCAAGGCTTGATGGATTTTCGTTTGCTTTTTACTCCCAGCCCCTGTCAGAGTGAGTGTCTGGGCAGGCATATGAGGGAAAGGGAAGGGAGGCGTTTCTGAGTGCAACAATATTACATTAATGAGAGTTAAACGCGTGAATTGTCTTGTCCTCACCAGCAAGAGCTCTGATCAGGAACATCTTTAGCTAGATCAGGCTGCTCAGAGCTCCGTCCAACCTGACCTTAAATGTTTCCAGGGATGGACGAGGGGTAATGTTTTTAAATTGAAAGAGGGGAAATATAGATCAGATACTAGAAAGAAATTCTTTACTGTAGGGGAGGTGAGATACTGGGACAGATTGCCCAGAGAAGCTATGGCTGCCCCATCCCCAGAAGTGTTTGAGGCCAGGCTGGATGGGGCTTTGAGGAACCTGGTCTGGTGGGAGGTGTCCCTGCCCAGGGCAGGGGGTTGGAACTTGATGATCTTGAAGGTCCCTTCCAACCGGAACCAGTCTATGATTCTGTGATCTACCACCTCTCTGGGCAACCTGGGTGACCAGGGCAACCTGGTGAAATTAATCTGAACTACTTCAGATTTTTCTCCAGGATGAGATGGGTTGGTCTGTGTTTGACATCCATGTTTATTTAGAAGTTAGATGAACTCAGTGCTCCTGTCTCCCTGTTCCTCTTTGGTGATGAAGGGTTGATAATGCTGTCTAATCTGCCAAAAAAAGTCCAGCCTCTCAACTGGCATGGGTAGCAGCAAGTGCTGTGGGAATCTTATTATCTTATTGTAAATATTAACCTCTATAAAATTATATTGGAAAGCTCTATCTTTGTCAAATTAAGTTTCAAATTCTGATCCTTTTTTTTTTTTTTTGGCATTTGCCTTTTTTGTATTTTCTTGTTCCCATTAAGTCTGCCTGACTAGCCTACTCTTACCAGGTATTTGTTTTTACATTTCAAAAACATTTCCAAAACATTTCTAGGCAAATTGAAAGACTGGACTTTAATTGCACATCAGTATATTATCCACCAAAAACTGAACTAGTGCAAATTCTTCCCAGACTTTGTATAAAGTCTTTCGGCATTGTTGATGACTATATTTGTTGAGATGAAACTATGTGAGTCTTTACATTAAATTTGGGATATATAGCATATATATTTTTTATTAATTGAAAGAAGGAAGGCATGTCTGAAGAAGTAGTGTTTATAAATAGGCACTTGACTCCAATGGAAGTCTACGGGTACAGCATTTAATTGACACTGCATCAGTGATTGCAACAGGCCAAATGGAACATCGTTGCAGACTGGGTTGCACAGTGGCCCACTGTTCAGCAAGGATTTCTTTCTGAGTTTGACCTTGCAATTATTTGGATGCCAAAATGGTTTGTCCTTAAAGTAACAAACAGGCTGGACTTGGTTTGTACAAGAAAGAGCTTTAGTTAATCTTGAATTGTTAAGGCCTATTCTTCATTCTATTGTTGGCAACGTGTCCACAAAGCGGGACATGCTGTCACAGAAGGAAATAAAGAGATGGATGAATGTCTTTGAGGAAGAGCCAGATGGTTAAGTGAGACAGCTGGTCACAGACAAACAAAAATTATGGCTAATGATCAAGCCAGGTACCAGCCAGAGTCAACAAACTCCATACTGGCTCATTCCAAATTTAGCGTCTAAACTTAGCAGGGCACCTTGATGTGCATGTAAACCTCCAAGCTCTTCCTCTCTTGGAAAATGTTTTCCCTTCTCTAATTTCATGCAGCAGACATCTACATTTCCAAGAGCAGCATTGGTGACATGTTTCAGAGTCTAAATAGCATAAAAAAAGGAGAGTATCTCGTCTGATTATTCCAAAATGCCTGTATGAAGTAATATCAGAAGTTCAAAACTTCTAATGGAGTTTCAACTTCCACCCATTGTCACTCAAAACTTTTGGGTTTTTTTCTGCTGATGGCATTCCTAAATCTTTCTGATAAAGGATCTTGATGCAAACAATCTTGCCTTTCTCACAGACACCCAGTAAAGGATGCTTCTGAACTCATGGTTCATCCTGAGGGCACCCACACTGGAGGAAAAAAAATTGTTGCGTAAGGAGGTCAACACTGGAAAAGTTCTATTTTTGTAGGCAAAATTATATTTTTGTAATGAAAGAATGTCTCCTTCTCCATGTCACAATTTCTTCTTCTTTTTATTTTTTTTTTAAATGATAAAGACCATTACTATGAGACAGGTTTAGACGCTGCAAATTGTTTGCAGAAAACACTTGGCTCATTTAAATCTGGTTTCCTGGCTCATTTCAATCTGAGTTCCTCAAGAAAAACCAGTTACTCCCATTTCAAGATCAAAAGCCAAATCTTCTGTCAGCCGGACCCGACTATTGCTTTTGTTTGTAGAATGACACCCCTTTGCGGTGGAGTGACCTCAAGCGACATTAACGCACCTCATGCCAGCGCAACTTGTTCCCAACTTTAAGGAGACTGATCTTCTTTCCTATTGCATAGTTCCAGCCTCTGTCCTCTAATTCTCCCTTTTCCTTCCAAGATTGAAGATTTCTTTGCCAGACCCTCCTCCATAAGACTTTGCATAAACCACTGGAAACTCAAACCCACCAGCAAATGAGAGAACCCTGAGCTTGCCCTTTACCCTGCAAACGCACACGTTTTCTTTACCAATACCAGGAATCCCAGGGGCTCCCCCCACGCTAATAAAGGTAAGTATGTACATAAACATTGGCAAGGGCAGGGGGGTGATGAGGTGTTAAGAGGAAATTTCTTTACTTAGCAGTGTTGATTTGTGAGTCTAAGGGGAAATATGCTAGGGGCCTCTATGAAGAGCCTCTGGATTGATTTTACTCTTATCCCCTTGCGTCAACCAGAGTGGTAATAAATAAATAATAATAATGATTACATTTTGTCTCTGTTATAGCACTATTCAACTAGAGAGCCCGGCATCTGCGAAAAAAATCATTGCTATCTCCAGTTAAAAAATGTATCTATAGCTTCACAGCAAGCTACTGAGGAGAGAGCCGAGGTCTCCGCATCCTGAGACACTGGGCTCCCAGCAATAAGGGAGTTATTAAGATGAGGCTGCCTGCATTTAAATAAAACTTATCATGCATACTTCAGCTATTGAAACCCAGGCTGGCTGGAATGCTGGGGTTAGCCAGATTACATTTCATACATGCACGCCTGACAATTTCACTTACCTAATTCCTACGGTCAAAGAAAAAAATACGCCGGTGCCTCTTTCGCCCAACAAATGGATCCTATTAACTCAGAATAGCTTTGGTTTTAACTTTATAGTTTCAGGCTTCTTGGTAGTGTGTTGTAGGGTTTATACCTCAGTTCTTCATGGTGAAGTAAAAATATACAGCCAGGTTTTAGCTAGGGCATGCCTTTTCCTTTTGGGGAAGGAAACATTGTGCATTTGGAAAAGGTATAAATATTTATGCAAACAGTTTCAGTGATTCGAATTGGCCAGCTCTCTGGTAGGTCAGAAGTTCAAGTCAGAAATCATCTGAGGTTGAAGCTTTCATGTCTCAGAATCTGTTTGGTATGAAGTGGACTCAATTTTTCCCTGCACTGGTCCCCACCCATATCCTGGTGAGATTAGTCTGGTTCATATGCCTCTGCACTGGCCTGGGTTCTCAGCCCCTGAGAATGTGCTTTCATGTTTAGAAAAGATTAGCAAGGGGGTTGAGTTAGACCAAATTAAGAGTAAGACAAGATTGTCCCTACCCAATTCAAAGGTACTTTGCCCTCCTGGAGCCTGCATCCAGGGATGCAGTTGGAGATGAGTTGAAGTAAATGGAATTTACCCACATTTAATGCCACACAGATATTGTTTCTCTAAATGGAGGTTGCAAAGATTGGACAACTATTCTAACATCTTCACTTTTCATCTGCAAAGTAGATGAATTGACCAGTTTTGTTTCACTGCAGAACGGGCTCACCCTGAACTCCTGAGCCAAAAAACTGTGGAGGATGTGGGGTAAAGACCTCTGAAATCCCAAAGCTAGAACAAGGTTTGTAGAAATGGTGCCTTCCTTGCTTTTGGGATCTTCTCCTCTCTCCCCAGCAACTCTTGCATCTCCCGTTGGTGGTGCGTGCCCTCAATTTGGGAACCTTTGGTAAGTGCAAGCCATTCACTGAGTTGCCGTGGCTCCCACTTTCAACCAAGGGGGAAAGAATCAGGCCCTGAATCTACACAACCATTATCTGATTCTCTTAAACAAAGTGGAAGGTTTGTGAAATGTTAGGATATGGAGGAACCCCAGCTGAGCTACTCCAAAAGGAGCTGATTTTTCAAAATACAGTGAATATCTGCCAACTGAGAAACAGACTTTTTGCATTCTCTCCTCTTCAGATCCATAAATGACCTGACAGTCCCAAATTTCTGAGATACATTTTTTGCCTATTTTTTTTCAAGGTCAGTTACCAAACACTGAATTTCTGCTATAAATATTGCTTCTGTTGGTTGTAACACCTCCTTTTAACCTTCCCATGATGGAAAGCATCCCCACAACTTTTAATTTCCTTTTTTTTTTCTCTTTCTTTTAAATAAAAGAGCATATGTCAAATAAAAGCAGCTGAAATTAGAATAAAACATGCCACAAAATTATCTCTCCCTTGTCACCTTCTGCTTTGTTCATAAATTTCATTACATGAGATGTTTTCAAGTTTCGTTACTTTCCTTCTGTATAAGAATGGAGATGGTTTTGCATAAATAGATAATTCCAAACAAATGGGAAAATGCTTCTCTAGCAAATACTGCTTTCTTTCAAAGTATGGAAAAAGGCTGGAAGGGAGGATGAGATGGGTAAGTCAAAGGCTTGCTGAACAGACTGTGGGATCTCCTCTCTTACTTCATTAAGCCTCACAAAACAATCCTTTCCTGAAAGCCGTCAAGAGTAAAACTCCACCAGTCCCACTGTGGCCAGGCTTCCCCTTTTGATTTCCATGGATAACTCCATTCCTGTGGCTGGTGAGTTCTTCTGAAGAATAACAAATAATGGCTTCATCCGCACTAGTAAACTAAACAGAGCTGAGCTCTGGCTCAGGGATTTTTCTGCCTCCGAAGCCAGCTAAGCATGGTCTGACCACATTTAAATTATTAAACTTCCAGAGTCTAAAAAACAGGGTGTCTGCATCTGAATTTCTATGGGGAAATGGTCCCTGGATGGTGCTAATTTCTGAAGGATGCCTGCTTGGGAGTGTGCTACTTGGTCTGGGCCAAAACTATGCTGGGGACTGTTGCAGCAATTTACCCGTCTGAGGGATTGAATTCCAGGGCCTGGGAATGCTCCCTGGCGCTGATCTTTTTTTTCATTTTCCTTGGCCAGAAGTATCCAAAGTGTCCTTACGGCACATTTAACAGGGGAGAAACTTCTTCTGCACCAAGGTTATGTCGCTGTGTTTTATTCTCTCATTTCACAGGTGAGCTGTGGATGAATCAAACAGTGAAGCTGTTCAGAGAAACCAGAAATGAGCTGGCTGAGTCCTATGAGCATCTCATTTCATCTCCCATGGCCAATGCCAACTGCTTTGAGCAATGACAACAAACTTTGCTTCTTGACCAGCTGTCTCTGGGGCCATTTTCTCTTGGATGCTGGCTTCTGGGAGCCATGCAGCTCTCCCAGCTACCTTCTCTGTTGTTCTTTACCTTGGACTACCCTCTGAGCTTGAGCAAAACATTTGCAACCCACCACTACAGCAAGAAAAGTGAATTTTTTTTTTTTTAAATTATTATTCCCAGAGGAATGTCTGTGTTTTAGTGAGTTTTAGGTGTCAGGGCCAAGACTGGGCTCTGTTTTGTCGGGCTCTGGAAGACAGGTAGAGGTGCCTGTCTAAATAGACGGTGCAAAAACATGAAGAAGATTGATGAACAAAGGGATTTTCATCCCCTCCCCAAAACTCGTTCACATCCACCCAGTGTTTCTTCTGTCTCTGATTTTTAACTAAGGGACTGATATCAGAGCAACACTCGATTCTTATTCGATCCAAGCGAGAAAACAGAAAAATAAGAAAAGATCCCAAAACCCCTCGTCCAGCCCAAGGGCTGGCAGGGAGCCAGGGAATGTGGGGAGGACCAGGCTGTGGGGTTGGAGGAATGCAGGCCTTCCTATCTTTTTTCCCAAACATTCCCTTCTGCAGCAGACTAAATATTTTCACATGCTGCCGCTGGAACACCCAGGTTCATGGTCAAACAGAGGCACAGCGAGCAGGGACAGCTTCACGCTCCCAGGGCGATGGTCCTCATTACAGCCTGGCCTGGGGCCAGCTGCCTGGCACAGGGGTATCACATTGCAGCTTCCCTTCCTTCATCCAATGCTTTTCAGGCTTTCATCTCCTTTTGTTTTTTTTCCACCACCCTGCTCTATTTTCACTTTGTGTTGCTCAGGAGCAATTGATTTCAGTGGGTTTTGTTGTCCTTGGTGCATCTGGTAAGGAAGGATCCTGTAGGAAAGTCATCTTGTGGCCTTAAAAAAGCCCATGACCCACGTATGTCAGGCTCCTTCATCCACAACACGTGGCTGATGACAATTATTGTAGCTTGAGGACTTCAAGGTGGGTCACTGTTGGGAAGTGTGTATTTCCAGCCCCTTGCCAAAGACTCCTTGACATGATCCTGGGAGCTCACGTAACAGCTCTCACTCACCTTGTGGGGATGAGATGAAAGTGGTTTCCTCACTTTACAGAGGATATTCTAGGCCCTGTTTATTTATGATTGTGAAGTGCTTCTGTGTTATGTGGACAGAGAGAGTAGGAACAGACATAATTTCTTGATAAGAGAGGTGTTGGGGAAAGCCTGATTATGGTTTCTCTTTAGACATATAAAGTAATGAACAGCACTGAGCCTCAGTGATGATCCTCACCTCCTCGTGTGGAATTCAGTGAGTATATTCATCCGCACAAAGGTAGCTGGTTACATGTAGGCTGGGTATCTTTGACCTCATTATAATTGAGGGACATCTAGTTAATAAGGTGAAGCTGTACGTCTTTCCCTAAAGCAAAGAACCTGCATTTTGTCAGCTGAATTTGTCTCTAGACTCTGCTGAATCCATCTAAGATCCATACGGAGTTTTGGTATCTAGTGTGAGATTCAGTTGCCCAGACACAGAAGTTTGAGACCATTCACAGTACTCTTGGATATTTCATCTGGGCTTCTGGTATTTGCCAGAGGGGTGGAGGTTTCCTATAGGTCCTCTGTTGCATCTGCAAGCATCACATAGAAGACTTGGCTAATATAAGGCTAATAATAAGGCTAATAATAATAATAAGACTAATAATAAGGCTAATAATTATCTATGTGATAATCATCACATAGATGACTTGGCTATATATATAATATATAATTCAGTCCCCCACTGGAAAAGTAGTCTAATTTTTTTGGAGGTCTTGGAACTCCTGGAAATGGCATCTCAAATACTAGCATGAAAGGAAAAACCATTGTAGTGGGGTGTGATCATGAGTTGAAATATTTGGATTCTCTGTTTAACCTCATCATAGACCTGTTATGAAATGCTCCGAAAAACTTTAAAGACATGTCTACCCATCAATTGAAGATGGGATTGTAACCCGATGTAATATAACTGTATTAGGTGGCAGTTATAAGGATACAGTAATTTAAGTTTACGTGAGAAAACAGGTGACTTGCTCTGGAGGGTCTGTGTTGTTATTGCTAACATTACTGTTAGCTAAAACCCTTACCGTCTGCATAACCTTTATAATTGTCTGTGAAAACTAATGCCGCCAGATTAGAGCCACCATTTGTCAATCTGATGGAGCTCTAGTGGCTCCGTCAAAAAGCATGTGGACATACGAGACCAAATTTTCTACAGAGAAGATTCTGAAAATCCTTGAACAATTGCTGGAGTCCAAAAGTTGTCAGACTCCATTATGTGCAATTCACCCCACATCCAGTTTTCACTCCACGTTCATATTTTTTTAATTTTTTCCCCTCTTATTTTCAATCTGTTTCCTATTTCCCCCATGTTCCCATTGTCAGAGCTGAGCTCTGGAAAAGGGAAACATTTCCTACTGGTTCCTTCTGCGCTTGCTCAGGACAGAAGGGTTCTAGCTTTGACTACTCTTGGGAGGACATTTTATCTTAAGTAAATATTGAATTTCTGGGATTAATATACCAGCTGGTTAGGAAACAAAACAAGCCAGTTCCAAGAAGCATTTGCTTACTGATAGCAAGGAAGATAAAGTGTGTTGATTGGGTCTTGATGACTTCTAGTTATAGAAGACCAAATTATAAACACTAGTAATCTGCAAATTTGAAATCAGTACTTCAGCTAGTTCCCTAAGTCAATACAACGATAGCGATTTGCATTAGCAAATGTCCTACGCTCAGCCTAAGGGGTTCTTTAGGTACCTTACTCCTGGCCAACTGCATGGACTATCGAGCACGAGAGATAATGTCCGATACAGACACAGATACAATTCCATGGCCCTGAGTGTGCCATCAAGTTGAATTTAAGTGAAATCTTGATGCAAAGGTAAAATTACCAGATTAAGAATAGACGTTCTGTATATGAAAACTAAGATTTTGTTCCTCGTATTGCCACAGAGCTTTTTATAGACTCTAACAGTTTCACCTTTTTGAGGATGGTCTTTCCCATCCATGACAAGAAGCAAGAAATATATCCCTGCCTTGCGTATTCTTGCCATGGATAGGCCTATCATGACAGTCATCCTTGTATTCTTATTGCTGTTTTTGACAACCTGAATTTTACCGGCTTCTAAGGTGAGTTAAACCTGTAAAATTCCCCGGAGTTAACTGACAGCAGCCACAATTCCTCTCGAGTTGCCTAATTAAAGTAAAGGGGACTGGTAGAGTGTTTTCCTCTAAAGCCGTAATCTCTCTCACATTCTGTTCTGCTTTGATTGTATTGGACACAAGTGGCCTGTGAAAGTCCGTGCCGGGTCGTATGGCAGGCAACAGGCTTTGGCTATGGCTGTGGCTAGGGAGGGAACAGACCTTGCAACAGACTCCACGGAGCTCAAAAAAGCCTTGCAAAGTCCTTTGCTCCCTTGTTTCAGTAAACCCTGCCTGCACCATCATGGGAGCAGTCAAAGTTGTGCCTGACCAGTGGGGTCGCGAAGCCCAAGTGTGACCATACCACGACCGAGGTTAGAAGAACAGGTCTAGTAGAGTTGGGTCATAAATCAGGAATCATTCTGAGAGTCTTGTGTGTAACATAAAATTTTTGGTGATATTTCTACACTGAACTGAAAAAACGAGATCTTGCCACAGAAAATCTAAAGCACTCAGAGTTAAGGATGATATTAAGCTCTGTGCAGGGCTAGGCTCAGGGATGTTCAGAAACTGCTCCACTTTCCCCCATTATTTTTCAGCATTTCACATCACCTTTACAAAGTGACCAACTTCTTATTAATTTTGGCCAGGTAGTCACAGGTAGAGGAACTCAGAGAAAAATATTGCCTGGACCACTCTTTATTTTACTTCAGTTAGTTATAGTAATATCTCTGCCTCTTTTTTTTATGATGAATTATTTAAATATTTGGAGGAATAGGCTGGCAAACTGGAAGCTAAGATATTTATTGAACATATGGAGCTTTGTTATTAGACGTGGTAGTCAGTCTACCTTATCTCATTAATTTGTTTGCTTAGGACCGTCTAAATTGTATTTCATTTGAGAACAGAAATCAACTTTTGGCATCTAGACCATGCAGGGAGGCTTGATGTATGGCTGAAAATCTTTGGCATTGTCACAGGATTTTTCTCACACTCCAAAATCAGGCTGATTTATTCACTCACATTTTCACCTCTTTGGTAATGCTTTGCTACTAAGGGGACCTGAGAAGCCCGATGCAGCAGAGGACCTCAGACCACTGAGAACAGACCTACAGGTCTGGAGCCCTCTCAAGTACCATACCGTGCCACCTTCTCAACATCTTCGTGTATGCCCTTCTTTCCCTCATTGCCTCAGTTGTCAATAGGTACCTGTTCAGCTTATCTCTTTGTCCCAATTAACCTCTCATTTCTTTGCTTACCTGGATTTACAGGTTCAACTCACATTGGCAAGAACATCTTCACATTCTTGGATGATGTCCACACGCTGCACAGTCCCTTCTTCGTTCTGTTTAAGCCTGTCTCCAAAAACCCCCATTCAGCCAACACTCTGGAAACACAATTTCTTTGTTTCACTGGAGCAGTATCAAGTAAACTTCACTGTAAGGACAGAAAAGTATAATTCCTTACAGTAGTTTGAAGTAAGTAGATGGAAGTTTGGCTATTGAATTAGTCAGCAACATGGTCTCAGGTGCACCGCCCTGCACCTAATTTAATGGTGAAGACAATATTTAGACTTCACCCCTTGTCATAAGAAGGGTTTGTGCCCAAAGGTTTGTCACTTTTTTCCCTTGTGACATTGATGAGTCTAATAAAAGAAACTACCTCTGCTTGTAACCCTCATCACCTACATACATTCATGTCATTGTGGGTATAGACATGTTACAATTCCTACCTGTGATTGTGGCATGAATAAGAGCAGATTTTCTCATCCCAGTCACCAAAAGAAAGCATGAAGGGCATTCCCTGTGGCCAAAGTCAAAATAATCTGGAATCTATGTGGAATGATTCAGGACACGTGGTCATGGGGAAAAAGCTCTTCTAATAATTGCAGACATCTGCAGTGTAATCACTGAAGGTTGTGATGGTCCCTTATATATCTTGTAGAAAATAGGAATAAGTAGTTTAGGACGAGATTAGTTCAACTTCAGACATCAGGTTTAGTCCACTGACTAAATTGAATAAATCTCCCTTGACTATAAAGGGAGTTCTGGCTCACTGCTACAGATGGTGATTTCTGCATTGTAGGCTCTCTAAAGTTAAATGAAATTAATGCCACTCTGAATTCTATTTTTTTTTAACTGTTTCAGTGGGGGCTTCCAGAAGCATGAATTTCCTCATGCAAAAGAAGTGTTTGCCATTAAAACTTTTAAAGTCTTCTAATTTCCAAAAGATTTCCCACCTCAGAGCAGAAAATGACATCTAATGAGTGGAAGACATTGGGGAAATCTTATTTTTTGCATTCCTCAATCAGTAGACACTAACTGTTTCCTAGGCAGTGTAAAACCCTGTAGCTGCACTGAAATACTATTTGTTACACTAGATGTCACCTGTTAAGATTTTACTTCGAAGTTTCGCAGGGCATTTTGGAGAGAAGCTTCTTTTTGAACTAAAGGCCCTACATACACGGAAAAGTTGTTGTGCCATCATGGAGCAATTCTTCTTATTGGCTGAATGACTATAATTTCTTCCATGAGCTGTAAAACTACACATATGGCTTTACTGCTTCGGAGTTATTTTAATAAGGATTCCCCCATGGGCTGTCCAGACAGCAGATGGCATCATACGTGAAAATTAAACTCCTGAACTGAGGCTCCAAACCTATTATGAGGCTTATAAAATACACCTGGAGGCTTTAGGTGAAGTGGGAAAGCCAGGAGGTTCTCAGTGCAAGCAGAGATTGCTGAATGCACAGATAGAAAAGGTCCCTTTTTATTTCCCAGCACTAGCCCAAGGACTGACTTGTCTCTGACTTCTTTTCACGAGTCCCAGGACAGAGCTAAACGCTCTCTCATTTCTTGAGCTGCCGGTGCTTTGGGCCATATAAAGTTCAAGACAAACCACTCTTTTTTTTATTTTTTTTTTTTTTTTGTGTGGTGGTGCTGCTTCAGCTCTGGTTGAGTTGCTGGAGGGCAGATATGGAGTTGGTTAGTAAACAAAAACTCTGTAGTGATATTGAAAGTTTGCCCTTCCACACAAAACCTAAAAAATCTGGGAATAAGCAAGTAAATACTAATCTGCCCATGTAGTTGTAAACAGAAGAGGACAGGTAATAATTGAGCCCAGCAGCAAAGGAAAGTCCCTGCAACATTTTCTCATCCAGAAATGCTTTTTGACCAAACTCTGTGTCCTTCTGCTTTGTTGCAGCGCTCTCAGGTATGATTTCTGGGTTAACTTAGGGGTTAAATGCAAAGTGTGGGAGGTGGACGGAAGGAGACATTAGATTATCTGCTAAGGCCTTCAAGACAATTTGCAGTGGCTGCGACGGTAGGTTTGTGAAATGATCCGCAATAAATGCTTCTTTGCGTATTGCAGTAGCATGAACAGGGGAGGTGTTCCAGAGTGCTGTGCATTGCACAGCACCCCTCTGAAAATCATGAAAAAAAAAAAAAAAAAGAAAAGAAAGAGGAAAAAAAAAGAAAACACTAAACCCACTCCAGTTATTACTCATCCTGCCTTCAGCTATCTCTCAGGAAAATCAACAAAACACGAATAAGATGATGGAGTTGTAGAACTTAATTGTTCTACCACTACTTTTCACACTCTGGCCCCAAATCCTTCTGCAAATGGTATGATGAAGCTTGTTCTTCAAAGCAAAAGACGTTGGTGATCTGGGGTGGCATTTAGCTCACAGATCATGGTTCCTAAATTAAGATGCCTACATATGAGAAAGTGCAACTCCTCAATGTAGTTGTCTACAGCTGAGCTAATTCACCGTAACTCCCTTTATGGTCGATGGAGAGAATGAAACGCTGCCTGTATGTGCATTAAGTATCTAAACTTTTATGGTAGTCAGTGGAGATCAAGTCTCAACAGTCAGACATCACAATTGTAGTGGTATTTCTAGAAACTCACATTGCAGAACATAGTGTAACACAACTGCTTTGCAAGATAAGGAACTGCTAATAGAGGCAGTGACATACAGGGGTTCATTCTACATAATTTTTAGGAGAAGAATTAGGATGTGGCATCCACAATTTCATGTCCATACCGTACCCTTGGTTTCTGAGCTCTTCATAAAACCAGTGTTTACTTGGGAGACCAGCTATCCACATCCATGGTACAGGTATGTTCTTTGTTTAAACGTAAAGGTGGTTGGTATCACCTAAGTATTCCTTCTTGACCTCCATGTTTCCTTACCATGGGGGTAAGGACAGCCTATAAACCCTCTGTCAGTCTGCCAGATAGGACATCTGTCTGGGTGTCTTGGAGCCTCTCAAATGATATTAGGTGGCTGTATTTAGACAGGTGAATCGAGCCCCTGTGCGTGTTTAGCTGTTGCTCGTTCGACTCTGTTGGTCGTGTTGACTAGCCCTCCACTGGCTATAATATGAGCCCAGTCTCCAGCTCACTTACAGACACCTACATGCAAAACCAGTATTTGTCTTGCTCTTTGAAATCAATCCTACACTTGGTGTGTCACAACACTGGAGCTGCTCCTACTCAGGTAAATCTAGCTCTTGCTTAACATCCCTAACAAAAAATCTCCTGGAAACACAGGAAATGAGACAAGTGGGGAATATTTTTTAAAGTACATTTTAAAATGTTCCTGCCTAGTCTTGTGGGCATGTAAAGATTCCCACTTACTCTCCAAGTATTCAGGTTTTGTGTGTACAAGATGCAGCACACTGAGACTTTGTGATGGATGTGATTTTCACAGAAGGCATTTTTTTCTTCCTGCAAGAGAATCTCCAAAGACAGCTTCAAGAAGAAGGATAGTTCATTCCAATTAGCTAAACAAAACTATCTAAATTTCTCTTCCTCTTACCTTTGGGTAACTACAACATAGTTATCTACTGCTAAGCCAGGCACTCTGGACTCCATTTATAGTCAACAAAGAGAAGTAGCCACTTTTAGATGTGATTCATCAGATCTGTTTTAGACTTCTATTTTAGGAGTAAGTGAATCATAACCTAAACTCTATTGACCAGCTCTTCCTTGAATCCAAAGGGGGCGAAGTTCAGCTTTGGTGGCTACTTCAGCTGCAAAAGTCTTTCTCTATATTTGGTTAAATCAGTCTCATTTCTGACTTGGCCAGCACAGTTCAACAGTATAGATACTTTTCCCAACACTTTAAAATCTTCAGGACAGAGATCTATCCACAGTTTTGGAGATTTTGAAGTGTGTGTGTTTGTCCACAAGTGATTTCCCTTTGTGTGAGTTCAGGTGGATGTCAGTCAAGGAGGGTATCATAGATATTTTTACTGTTTCCATAGATAAATTGGGAATTGCAAGAACCACTCAGTGTGTACCATTGGTGCAGCGGGCATGACCCAGTTGGGTGTATCTGAGGAAACTGGAGTTCCAAGTGGCTGGCACCAGCTATCCTACATTAACCTCCTCAGAAACCTGTGTCCATGTCAAAGAAAACTCACTGTGAATATCAATGAGGACTTAAGCTCAATGACATATCTGTCTTTTGGACTGGGACCCATGGGTCAGAGGAAATGCTGGCACAGGGCAATTACGGTAACAGGACACAAGAGGATGTAATGGCAGGAATGAGAGACCATTTCTTTTCGTGTCTGATGGTTATTTTCATCAATGCAGCGGTACTGACCACAGAAAAGTTTCACAAAAAAGTGAAGCCACAAATCCATCCTTTTCTCACCATTCCTTCTACTACACAGGGAAAGTTTTATTCCCTCTTTTAATTACCTCCAGCGCAGCGCTCCCAAGTGTATCAAAGTGCATTTGGGGATTCTTCAATGAATAAGCCAAAGTGACACACGCGGAACAGATAGGATAATGAAATTTGAGAGCGTAAGTTTGCACTGCAGATATTTCAAAGGATGTGGTTTGCACAGAGACATACACTTTGTTTTTCTTGGCAACTTTTTGCATTAGTCTTCTCCACGCTCATTACAGCTCACTCTTTCTCTTTTATCCTTTAAATATGCCTAGGCTTGACAAGGTAGAGGAGAGGGCACGATGAAAGTGCAGATTTATATTTAAGCATGTCCTTGACCAGCAAGTGTCCCAGGTGAAATGACTATATTCTTCCCCCCAAAACATATTTATTTAAATGAATTTTTATTCTACAATCATGGTGCTGGATGAACCAACTGATTGGCTGACAAATTGACACTGATATGAGCAGGTTCATGCTGGAATTCTGAACAGACTATAGTGATCTTTCATGGTCCAAATGTATCTAAAACTTTAACTGAGGCCAGTCAGTGTCTCCACTGATGTCAGTCAAATGGCACAGATTTAGAAGGGTTATATTTGGCCATGGGCTTAGTGGGGGTGTGGAAATGAGACCTTAAAATGCAACTCAAGGAAAAGATTTTTTTAAAGATAACTCTCATAACCGCACAAACAGTTTTATGTCTTTCTTTCCTGACAGTGTCAAATACGTTCTTCATGGTCTACGAGCACAAGTCAACTGGTGAAGCCCTCAGTGTTTCAATACCTGGCTCTGATGCGTTGTGATTTTTGATGCTGGGCAGAGTAGATGAGGAGGATTTTTAAAGGTACCAAAAAAGTATAGTTTAGAAAAAAATGAATATGAGTAAAACATCAATGTAATTAAAAAAAATAATATAGGCCTGAATCTTGCCCCTCAATTGCTACTTTGGTAAGTATGGATAATGACCTTTCCCTAGGTAACAAGGGCATTTCAAAAGGAAGCATATTTGAGACTTAAAGATCGCCTCGTTCCACGCCCCCCCGCCCTGGGCAGGGACACCTCCCACCAGACCAGGTTGCTCAAAGACCCATCCAACCTGGCCTTGAACCCATCCAGGGATGGGGCAGGCACAACTTTCTCTGGGAAACATGTGCCAGTGTCTCAGCACCCTCATAGCAAAGAAATTTCTTCCTAATATCTAATCTAAATCTCTCCTCTTTCAGTTTAAAACCGTTACCCCTCATCCTATGGCTCCACTCCCTGACGAAGAGTCCCTCCCCATCTCTCCTGTAGCTCTTTTTAGGTACTGGAAGGCTGCTCTAAGGTCTCCCTGGAGCCTTCCATTCTCCAGGCTGAACAACCCCAACTGTCTCAGCCTGTCCTCATAGGAGAGGGGTTCTAACCTTCTCATCATTGAGTCACGGAAGCACCTTAGACAGACAGAACCTTAATTCCACGTTTCTGCTGCGTTTTACTGTCACGTGCAAGCTGAACAATTCCAATTCACTGGAGATATTTGCTCCAGGGCAAATAATGTGAGCACAGTCTATTCTGGCTTTCCACTGGCAGAATTCAGAACAGAGATTTTTCCTTGACACATTTGCAGGACTTGCCAGGAGAAATTCCGATCCCCAGCATACTTTATGCAGCTAAATAAATACCATAACATGAATAAACATCATTAGTAATTGCTGATTGAGTTCAAGCCCCTCCAGTTTGTAGGGGAAATGTTTTATTATAAACTTCTGTGAAGTCTAACCTCAGACGTGGTGACTGACTTGAAAAAAAAAAGAATATTTTTTGGCAATGAATATTGCTAACAAATGAATAATTTTCCATCTTCTTTGCTAAGTATACCAAGATTTTACCATTGAAACATGGTTGCTGCTGGAGTGAAGAAACAGTGGCAAACCAGTAGCAGCTCTCTGCATTTTTATAGTGCCAACCACCTAATAGACCAACATGAACAGAGCATAGTCCTGTGCATCGTTCACCTTCCTGGAAGGATTTTGCCATCTTCGCTGTGCTGTAATGAATTTCCCTGTCCTGTATAAATTTGAGATGACAAAAATGTCTCTAGTCTGCGTGAAATGAAGGTCTTCTAAAGTCTTCCTTTTTAAAAATAAAAGATAAAAAAGAAAGTTCTCAACAGGTTGTGTATGTCATTGAAATACTAAACATCAAGGCCTTCCTCTGTTTTTCTTTGTTTGAAAACTGCAACTATGTCTTCCACATTTCAGATACATATTTTAACCACTACACTTCTAGCTGCTTTTTAACATGTCTGTTCCCCTTTGGTTTTGATTGTAAATTCCAGCCCAGAGCAGTGTGACCTTTCCCAAGAAAGGCTCTGGTGAAACTGGTACACTAGAACTGTAAAGAGCTGATTTGGACTTTATTAAGTGGAGGGACATTGCCTTTCCAGAATTTATTAATCAGAGTATTAAACCAGAAAGTGGTTTTTCCACTAGTGCAAACATTATGAAAATTGGAAATTAAATTTCCATCCTATGGCAAATCTGGAAAATTTAATATTTACAGACCTTTAAAACAAGTATGAAAAATCCAAAGGATCAAGGATTTAATCGAACACATTTCTAAAAATTTAAGCTGATGATTTTGAGGCCAGATGAGGATCCAGCCTTGTTTTGAACACTTCCAGGGATGGGGCATCTACAGCTTCTCTGGTCAAACTGTTCCAGTGTCTATCCTGATATCTAATCTAAATCTACCTTATTTCAGTTTGAAGCCATTACCCCTTGTCCTGTGACTACCTGCCCTTGTAAAAAGTCCCTTTCAGTTTTCTTATAGGCCCCCTTCAGATACTGGAAGGCTGCTATAAGGTCTCGCCGGGAGCCTTCTCTTCTTCAGGCTGATCAACCCCAATCTTCCTGTGTTACCTTCCAATTTGCTCCATGACCATTATAAACTCCATGTTCCTGCTCATTGTGCCCCCCCTGTGGGAGGCTCAGCTCTTCCCAATGTGGAGACAAGCTTTTCAAAATCAATATTGTGACCACTTTTCTTGACAGAATTTGCAGGCAGGAGTTGGTGAGCCTGCCAGCACTGGACTAGCAATTAAACCAGAGCAACACTCTTACGTGTTCAAAAATGAATATGATGTGACATCTAGACTTATTTTTCTTCTAGGGATATCATGACAAATTATTCTGCTCTTGTTTATCTCAGCACAGCCTGCAAAGCCATGAAGATTATTCAAGTCACTCTGGATTTGCTGTGGGACAAAGAATGCAGGATGTGGCTAGATGCAGCAAACATATTTTTCAATCAGTTTTCCATAAAATTCCCCCACACACACCTCAAACACACACAAAGAAAATAATCATAATATTGAAATAGAGCTGGTTGTGAAACTTCCTTTTGTCCTGTGAGAACTTCAGATTTCAAAAGTTTTCCTGTCAAAACTTGATAATTTTTGCAGTCCAGTAATGTGTGAAAAATTCAGAATGGGTCATTTGAGATATTTTTGGTCTTTTAGGTCCCTTTTAAAAAGGAAAGTAAAAATAGAGCAATAAGATTGCTAAAGCAAGAGTAATTTCAAAGCAAAATTAAAACATTTGCTTCAAAGAAGCTCACAGCTGTATGCCACAACTTCAAAAAACATTCTTTTTTTTTTTTTTTCTATTTTTTAATGGCAATTTTTTAGCAACTTAAAGGAAATGGCTGCAGCTTGGTGAATCGGAGCTCTTTCTAGGAAAAAAGTGTTAGCAGAAAATTCTCAGCCAATTCTAATCCACAAATTCCGCCGTTCCTCATTTCCTGAACAAGCAAGTGTGAGAAGGAGGAAAGAGAGAGAAAAATGCACCAAGGGTTGCCAATGAAATGAAAAGCGCCAGTTTCAGACTCTTTTATTTTCTGGGTTTTTTTCCTCCAGTGACCTAGTCATCTCTTGAGAGCCCCTTGCCCTGCTCTCAGCTGCTCTGCAAGGGAAGGGGAGTAGGAGCCGCAAAGATGAACCCTACACGTGGGATAGAAGCAGGTCTACTTGGACATTTCATAGGGAAGGAGTTGTGGAATGGAAAATTAATGACTTGCCCTGGTCTACAAGAATTTAGCAAGGACTTGAATCTCACCTGGCATCCGGATTAATAGTCAGAGCACAAGAACAGCCATCCTCTGCAATTCCTGTTCACTTGCTGATCAAGTTTCTGTGATAGCACTATTTATATTGGAAAGTGGTTGCCTCCCTTTTCCCCTCCTTGTATTTATACATTTGTCCTATTACTAGCCCAATCTATTTAAAATTGAGTAGAAATTTTCTGATTAAGCAGTTTTTGAGAAAATTTGAGACACTGAAAAATCCAATTTCAGTGAATTTTCTCTAAAACGCGAGTAGAATCTCAGCTATTAACCAGGCCCTATTCCTAGATAAAACTACTCGGTTTTCACTCCTCAGGACCCCATTATATGCTCTCTTCCAGAACAGGAAGTTGAGGATTTCCAAACAACTTAGACCACTGCAGTAGAGATGGTTGGTTGTATTCTGGGAACTGAATTATAGTGAGAGCTTTGTTACTTCAGCCCTTGATATTTCTGGACTCTTCTGCAAAATTGAAAGAATTTTCCCCATTTATTCAAAGGCTCTCTAAGTGTCCAAACTGTGTTCAATGCAGAAGAAAGCTGCCCATCCCATGGAGATAGCTCAAGGTGCAGCAGCAGGAATCAGGAAGGAAATCACTTCATTGATGGCGGGAGGGAACCCAACCCACACACCCTCCAACAGAATAAGTTCAATTTTTCCAGGTTTCTTTCCCTGGAAAGATCAGTTCAGAGGCTATTTTCTTGTTTGTGTTCTTTTTCAGTTTAAACTGGGTTTTTACTGAATGCTGGAAATTTTCTGCATTGGACTAGTGTCATAATAGACAACATCTTACTCTTTTGCCCAAATATTTTCTCTCATTGAGAAGATGGCAGAGATGATAACAGCAATGAATAAAACCAAGGACTTCAATCATTTCTTAACTAAATTCCATCCCCAGCAATTAATATGCCACAGGAATCATTCAGTAGCAGGTTTGAAAGAAGAAAATGCCTGTACATTAATTTCTGCTAGTTTTATAAGTTCAGATCTAACACTAAGTCCTTGTGTACAGTAAAACAATGATTGAATCTGTCTACATGATAATAACGGAAGATGAAACCCACATAATCATATGAAGAGCGGCTGAAGGAGCTGGGACTGTTTAGTATGAGGAAGAGGAGGCTGAGGGGAGACCTCATCACTCTCTACAACTACTTGAAAGGACACTGTAGAGAGGTTGGTGCTGGTCTCTTCTCACAGGTAATTAACGATAGAACGAGAGGGAATGGCTTCAAGCTCCAACAGGGTAGGTTTAGACTGAACATTAGGAAGGAATTTTTCACTGAAAGAGTGGTCGGGCATTGGAATAGGCTGCCCAGGGAGGTGGTTGAGTCACCGTCCCTGGATGTGTTTAAGGGACGTTTAGATGCGGTACTGAGGGATATGGTGTAGGGGAGGACTTTGTAGAATAGGGTAGATGGTTGGACTCGATGATCCCAAGGGTGTCTTCCAACCTCAATGATTCTATGATTCTATGATTCTATGATAATTGCAGTGGAGTAAAAGTCAGGGGTGTGGGCTAATGCTAATGTGGAAGAACCTGCATTTCCAGAGCATCATTCAAACCCTGTTAAATAAAATACTTTCAGAGAGAGGAGCAACTGCTGAGATCTCAGCTGGGCTATCAGGGTCATGCTCCTTACCTTGGCCTTTTTCTTTGAACTATATAGAACTTACCCTGCAAATGCATATTAATAGCTATTTTTTTTTTCCTCCCAATTTCTGACCATATCAAGGGAAAGTACATAGGTTTCAAAGGCTTAATTTTGCCTGAATGTTTAAAAATATTTTTGTCAAATGCTCTTAATAATATTTGAGTACAAGCCCAGTGTTTTCCAGTCTCTGCTCCATTGTGGATGGAGGTGCCCACATCACTGTAAATACGTTTGTTGTAACAGAATGTATGGAGGGTCTGAATCCAGAAATTGGAAATTTTAAGGTAGCAGTTTACGCCAAGTGAGCTGTTTTGGGATAGCTGATCTCTTCTATCAGGTAACTGCAAGATTCTTTGAGGTAATGAAACACTCAGTGAAAGAAATTCAAGCTGCTCTGCCTTTTCTGTAGGGCAGAAGCCCCACAAAGCACTTAGCTCATCCTGAGTCAGGACTGAAGCCTGGAAGGAGGCAAAACCTGTGGGCTGTTAGGATGAGGGAAACTGGAAACGGCCTCTCGCTGTCAGATTTCACTCATTCGTGTTAACCCAAGGTTTCCCCAAAGGCTGCAGAACAAATTCCTTCTGTGCAGGAAGTGCTCAGGCTGTGAAGGAAAGTGCTAATCCAGAAGTTCAAAGCCTGTGTGAGGAAATATAATGCTTCCTCCAGAGACTTTTCAGGGGAGAGTGGTTGACCACAAGAAAATAGAGGCTCCTGCGGCTGATCGTAAGCCGGCACGAGAGGGCTGTTGAGGAGGCACCTAGGAATGACTGCCATGAATCAGCAGGGAGGGAGCAGCTCAGGCCAGGTCTTGGGAGATGCCCGGGCTCTCTGCTGACTCTCAGACCACGGGAATCCTGCAGAGAAACAACCAGGAGACAGAGGAGTCTGGGGATTATGGGAATTCAAGGCACTATAGATCATGATGATAGCTGGATTGACACAAGTGCCATGTAGACATGACGGTGCCTGCTGTGAGCAGAGACCTGAGCTCTAGTCCAACAGTGCTATGTCATGTAAAGGTAAAGCACTGATTTTCTTCCTCTCCTTGGTATTTAAAGACAGAATGATCTCGTGGGCATGAGTTGCCTTGATCTATTTCTGTATAATGTCTATTTCAGTGAAGCTGAATTTCCTCTGGATTTTTCCTACATGAATAGGAAGCCATATGGATCCAAACCTACAGCTCATCCCATTAAGAGAAATTCAGGGTTCATTCATAGCTCCAAGAACTTCAGAGGGTTTTTCTCTAAGCACCACCCCCCTCCCTAGCACAGACAGAGCTCAGGACTGAGAATTCAAATGGAACTTAAGTTCCTGAAAAGCAAAAAAAATCAACTCACCTTGATGTGCTCACTCAATTTTGGATCTTTTCTGAACTGAGATTTTTCTGGGGTAACTGGTACCACATTCAGAGCACTGTTGTGTTTAAAAGCACTGAATAATATATAATGTCAGCATATAATTGCAATAAAAAATGTCAGGATGAGACTTTGAGATATAACTTACTTAGCTCACCATTTTTTCCTCCTTCCAGAATAAGATCAACCCTACCTACAACGTGCTGGATATCTGTTTTCTAACTAACTTGCTGAAACCTCTGTTCATAGAAATTTCCCAACAAACTTTGACATGCCTACATTGGACAGATGAATCCACCACTTGGCTGTTTGAGAAGTATGGTAATACTGTTTAGGAATGTTTTGACTTCACTTTTTTGGACTGGAGAAGGTGGATATGTTGAAACGGAATACTTTCTTAGGAAAGTAAAGGTCCTGGTGAAGCTTTCTTCATGGAAGGTTTTTCCAGCAGAGTTTCTGAGTGCAGTGAAAGTACGAGATTTCCCACAAGAACAGACATTTCCTGCCTGTCAGGGATCCTGGTCATTTTCTGTATAAGTTATCCCTGCTCAGGCTCTCCCTCTGCCTAAGTCAGATGAATTACTTGAAACTAAGTCAGATGAATCTCTTGTGACTTGGGTGAGTATTTTATCTACCAACCTGTTGCCTTATTTTAGTCAATTCTCCTGTGGTGTTTTGTACCATTTCTTCTCCCATTTTAGTTTTTCTAAATAGGCTTGGTTTGAACTCAGTACGGACTGCACACCAAAGGAATGTCTTTCCCCTTCCTAAATAATCCATTTAGCTTTAATACAACACAAACAAGGCTGATAGCATGTGACTTTTGGAACGAGAGTCATAACACCTCCTCCAAAACAATTTTGTGATGTCCTCTTTGGGATTACACAGGTTGATCATGTGTTGGCTTGAAGTCTGGGCTGCAACTGTTTCAGCTCAATTGAAATCAACTTTCCAAATGTATTTACTCAGAGTGAGATCCATGAAGTGCAAACACCCCAGGCCTAATGGTGCATGGAAAATAGAAAACACAACTCCTACTCGTTTGCTGTGATAAATGATTACCTCCGAATCCTAATGACCATGGCAGTCTATCAATGTGCTCAGCTCCTACCCAGCACCAGGTGAATGGTGGTGGTGGGTGAGTGTGGAGCTCTAATTATATTGCTGATCTTGGCAGGGCCTGGATAATTTAACAAGCCTGATTAGATACTAAATAAATATTGGTTTTGCAATATGCTCACCAGTGTTTAACTTGGATAAAAGAGGCCGCAAATACTGTTGCACTGGCTGATCTGGCAATAGGCACAAACACTTTAAAAGATCCGTTCAGCCTGTGACAAAATTGTATGAGAAGGAAATTTTGGTGGAATCACCTAATGAAAACCCTCTGTTCTGCAGAAACTGAAGAAAATCAGTTAGCTCTTCCCCTCATTACTTCAATTTACATGTTACAGCAATTTGAAGCTCAACTGATTTTGTGAAAAAATGAAGTCCCCCAACAGACCCTGGATGACAGGTTAACAGCTACGGACAGTTTCACAATGATGTAGAGAATTTCGTGATCCCACTTAAGTTACAGAGTGGGCTGGAGCAAGGAAGTGCAAAAATTAAGATATCATCAGAAATCAGGCTTTGTGTGAGCCCCAGCATCCTGCAGATGTCTTCTTCTCATGCTGTATTCATTGGCTTTGGTGAAGTTTTCAGTGGTAAGACTCATCCCATCTGGCTGCACACATAGAGTAATTTAACATCATTTGAGGTGCCTGTAAATTATCTCAAATGCGGGAGCGGCAGATAGGGTAGAAAATGGAAGGGAAAACCAATACTTTTTGGAGCAGGAAATAGGAGAAAGGGAGTTTAAGGTATTAATGATACCTTAAGACCTTTAAAATGTTCCATCTTTAGGTAACTGAATCCTGCTCTGTGTATCTCGACTTGAGCTGGGTGTTTATTACAGCCAACCAACACTTAGCCAATACTGCAAGAACCACATTTGGGTAAACTTAGGAGCAATTGGAGAAAGTCTGGGGAGGAATTACTGGAAAGAACAGAAGTTAAGGAAAAAAAAATAATGTTAGGCCAAAGAAGAGACGATTTATAATCTAGAGAGTCTGAGGGAATAAGCAAAAGTTTTTTACAAAGAAAAAGAAAATAATCAGCTTTCCAGATCCATATGTAGATCAGACATGAAGTCGTGAACATCGAATTCAGCCAGTGTAAGCAGACTTAGAAATAATGATGATGATAATAATAATAATAATAAAAAGAAGAAGAAGGAGAAGAAAAAAAGAGAAGAAGTAGTGATAAAATGGCCATACAGCACCCACACAACAGTACAGGTAACAAAGGTCTGGAACTGACTACGTAGAAAGGAGGAGTCAGTGTCTTTAGAAGCTGCTAGACAGTCAAGGAAAGTATAATTGGAAATGTTTCAGCCTTTAGTCTTATAAGGACTCCTCCATTTCTGTTAATACCTGATTCTCTGTCCTCTGGCAGACAGCACAGGACTGGTCTTCACAAGTATAAATCAGTGTTGTTCAATCATATCAACAAAGTTGTGCTAATATATTTCCATTGTAGGTTTGTTCTCAGGATCACCCATATAATGACAGCCAAGACAAGACAGTTACTCGGGTTTTTTAAACTAGACATAGATACTTTCATTTACAAGTTTTATTTTCCTTACTCAGTTAAGAGGTGTTTTCTTATCTTCCCTTTTCAAAGGACCCACAAAAATTGAGTAAACCAGATCTTCCAACCAGATCTTCCGCTGCTGTCAATGGCCATCCTGCCTTACAGAAAAGAATTCAGACTTCTCTCAAAAAAACCACTTGTTCACCAAGACTTTAATATGATTAAGATTTCTACTTAAATCACCTTTTCCCTATTCTAGATATGAAATTCATTGCAAAGCTTGTTTTCATGATTCTTTGAGCCATCCCTTATGCCAGTATAAATCACAATGGGCTTGAGTCGAACTACACCCAGTTAGACCAGCAAAACTTTTAACACACTACCCTGCCCAATGAATTTTAATTCCAGCTAGCCACAAGGGGAATGTCAATCAACAAACCTGTGCATCAAGGTTCTTGTTGTTTCAAACCTCCCCCAGATTTATGTTCCCACAGGGCTGTGCAACGTAACACGTTACCCCTGCTCCCAGTAGTGAGAAAACCAGATCCACAGGACTCTGGGTGCTTGTCAGCATCTAATCCTGCCAAACTAAAATCTCACTCTGGTTAATTAGGTGCTGCTCCAGGTGTTTGGTAACCATTTTCTTAGCCTAGCCCCTCCAAGATCAAGAAAAGAAGGGGGAGGCTCTTTTCCTCCCTCCCTCCCTCCCTCCCTCATCTCATCTCCAAGCTCTGGTCCACAAGGAGAGATCGAGCATGAGCTGAAGAGATGTGTGTGCTTCCACTCCCCCTGGCACCATAAATTATATGGGGTAAAGCATTACCTAATTCATTTAACTTGTCATGTTTTGCTCCCCTCAGAGGAAAACTCAACGATTTTAAGAGCAAATGTTTGCGGCTGTGATGGTGGAGGTTTTGTGTTAAACTGGGAAAAAAAAAAAAGTGGGATTGAAGGGAGAGCTGGCCGACAGGTAGGTCTCAGAAACTTGAGGTTCAGTAATTTCTGTCTTACCCTGGAGAAGACCTACATGGAAGTTGTTCCTGACACTTCCAGATTTATGCCAAATGAGGTCACATGTAACGTTAATGTTCATATCTCCACTGAATATTTCTTGTAAGTAATTGTATATAAAACTGTATATCTGTGTCCACATGCTCACCCAGGCATTAGGCATTCTTTAGCTTTTTTTTTTTTTAATCATCCAGAAAAGGTGTTACTTTGTCACATCCTTCTTAAGGATCCAAGCTTATAAAGCAACTAAGTCAGTGCCTTTCCTATAGAGTAGTTATGTTGACTCCCTATTTTTGTAAATAAGGGACATTTCTTGTAGTCCTCACTTCCTTTATTTTCACTATATGCATATGTATATTTTTGCGGTCAAATGTATATACAGACCTGGCCCTGTATGAGTGAAAGTCTAGCTCAAGACTGGGCTAAAATGTTCTTCTAAAATACTTTCCACTTAAGTTGAGGGAGGCAGAAGGTCAGAGAAGATACCTTCCACTCTGTCTTGTCCCTTGGGGGCAGACTCTTCTCCTCCAAAAGTACAAGTACAAATACAAAGGCAAGTACAGAGGAGAAACCATAATAAAAATTTTTTTGGCACCTGACATCCTCCTCAACTGGAAAAAAAAGGTTTTCTCTAGCTTTCAGGGCTCACCAAGCATTTTACTTCATCTCACCATGGTATTGCCTCTGGTGTCATGATCACATTACGTCTTCCTCTACAAAAGTCTCCTTTGTGGCCCTTCAGAAGCTGTCACAGCTGACAAGATATCTGTAAAACTCTTAAAACTGGAAGATCATACACAGACCCTTAAATTTCCCAGCTTCTAGCTGTGGGCAGAATCCTCCCTCCCACAGTTTCTCAGTTGTACACAACTTGACTTGTGCCTGACCACTCTTTCTGGGATGCCCAGGAGAGAAGCTGTTAAAAAGAGAGGCCCAAAGGGCCTAATGTGTTTTTTTTTCTGTGCATAATTCACCACCTTGTTCCCATGGGCTCTGCTACAGCACAAAATAAGCCTTTCCCACTGACAGTGAAAAACCTTAAAACCAGTTACAAGACACCAGGCTTTCCTGGCTCTCTCCTAGAATTGATGGCAGCTCTACATTGAGGTAGGAAGAACCATCCTACTTGAGATAACACAGTGGGTGGGGTTGGAATAACTCGAGCCTGTATTCCTCAGTTGTTGTGAAAGTTCCTTCCCTACCCTCATTCCCCTATCCTGCAGCCAACACTTGATTTTTATTGCTGTGCTGGTTGCCATGGAAATAGCCTAAAAAGAGGTAAGGTAATGTTGCAAGGCTAAATATAAGCAAAGCTTTGAAGGAACTTACGCTTAGGAGTCCCTTGTGGCTGCTCTCAGAGCTCGTATCACTCTGCTGCCCAAATGAGACCCCAGGAGGGTGTTCAGCTGCAGGAGGCCACCATGATTTACAATTACAGGGGACAAACAGCTAGAAAAGGACTTATCTGCTTTTAGAGAACTTCCAGTCCAATAGACACAATGTAGGTGACAAGGTTCCTTGGAAAGGAAGGATTTGTTTATTTTGTATTATTTGTTTGCTACAGGTGAAAGTAAAACCCACATCTACTGTTGAATGGGATGGTGTCTCAGGGTGCTTCACAGAATGGCCTCATTGTTGCCAATACCAGTCACTTTGGCCTTCCTAATGCTACAGAGTAAGTGGAAGACCTTTACAACAGAAAAAAAGAAAATACATACCTTGGGAAGAAGAGCAGGAAGGAGAATCTCTCCTTTCTGGAAGTCTTGTCCCAGGGAATATATGAAGAAGTGTCCTGATGGTCCTGTGGGCATTTCCTTTGCTCTCTGTGTAACATCTGTCAGCCAAAATGGGTACAGAATATCCTAAATAAAAATAAACATGAGGAATTAGGATGGTAATGATGGAAAAAGTCCTTCCCTGAAAGGTTTTAAGCAGCAAATGAAGGTCAATGCTGCAACAATAATTTACCTCATGGCAAAGGGGGCTTGCCTGTGGCAGCAGAGCAGGTCTGATCCCATCCATGAAGAGGTATCTGCTGATATTTTCAGGGAGTATAGGATTATTGGAGGGATCTTCAAATTTCTGCTTCATTGTAGGAATTGTGTACTATGAGGCCCGGAGACATGAATTCATGACTCCACCACTCTTTTTCTTTTGAGACGAGGTGCTTACACCAGTCATACCTCCTTCTAGCAGCTGGCCAGATTTTGGTTTATGCACACTGTTCTGAAGAGAAAATAGTGAAAGAAATGGACCATATGACTGAGAAAGGCATCCTCAACTATTTTGAGTGCTGTATTACTTCAGTTGCAACCAGTCCTCTGAGCAGTTTGAGGACACCATTGGGTTCAAGCAGTCAGATGAAAAGCAACAGCTCACCACAGGAGAAGCTGAGCCGGAGCTCTGAGGTTATTAGTGATGTCTCAGTGGTGGATTTAGGCTCCTAAGAACCACCAGAACCATCAGCCATAGGAGCTAAAACTCAAGCATTGTTCAGGACTGCTTTCATCAGGACTGTAACCAGTCATCCTGGTTTTGGAGCTGGATGCTGGGGGTCAGCTTTTCTGGTCAGAGCCACACACAGTGTCAAAAGTATTATTTTTTTCCCCCAGTTAGGCAAGTTGCCCAGACTGTGCCCTCATTTATCCTGTAATAACCTCACAACATTAGCAAGTGTCTCCATGGGGATCTGAGGACATTTAGCACCTCTCAGAGGGGACTGAGATTTTGCCAGACCTGGCCCTAAAGCTTTATTTTCCTACCAGAAACCCTTTTTGCAAACAGTTTGCGGAAGCTGTCAGTAACCCTGATGGGCTGAAGGTTGTTAGCAATTTGGTTTAACAGCTCCTTGTGGTTTTTTTTTTTTTTTCTTCTGCCCCTTAATTGAAGTGGAAAACAGAAATTCCTGTCAGCATGTGTGCATCTGCTGCTGAAATCTGCCAACAACATCACATGGCATTCATCATGTCTTGCAGAGCAGCGGATCCCTGAGACCTTTCCCAGAAGCTCTTTTTTGGTGAAGGATGGTACAGGCACTTCTGAAAGTCCCCTCTTTACAAAGATCTACAGGACACTGTGGGAGCAATTAGGAAAGAAATGGTGGGAAGAAAGATCTTCTGAGGTCACAGCAGATTTATAAGGGTATTTTTTTCCCAGGCTCAAAATAGATAATTTCTATAAACTGCAAAACAACCGATGTGGGGTCTTGTGACTATTGGATATCACTCAGGAGATGTCTGTCTCTGCCATGAACCTGTTGAATGGTCTTCAGTGACTCATTTTGCATCCCTGGGCCTCCATTTCACCATCTATAAATTAAGGGTAATGGTAACAATTTCCTTTCCAGTGTTTTGAGAAGTATTTACAATACAGTTCGATACTGAAGACCATTGACAACTTTTGTGATTCTCTCCCCTCTCCAAATGCATAACTGCGTGTGTTTCATTTAATGTGCCTGCACCAAACTGTGGAAAACAATATGGTCTGTGTAGTGCTTTTCAGAGGGGAAACAGAGGGAAGAAAAAAGAAAATGATAGAGAGGGCTCCAAGACATGATATTTGGAGCTGCCCAGCTGTGTTTCTAATGTTGTGTCTCAGACACTGGTCAGGTTCCAGAGGCAGAAGTTCCTTCCAACCCAATCTGGAAGGGAAAAAAGCCACTGTCAATAAACACATTAGGGGCACTTTTCTCTTAATGAATTTGGAGAGAACCTCTCATTTATTTTTTCAGGGGAGTTTTGAGGCAAGCTGGCTACAGGCTGCAGCTGGGGTCAGGTGTGTGCCTGCCAGATCTCTAAGTGAAAAGCTTTCTCTGGGATTTTTGTCTAAGCTGGAAGACCTATTCCGTACATGGTGTGTAGACCCATCTACTATGTTCTCTGAGTTAAGACAGCACAACATGGGTCAAATGACGGGTGAGAGGTTGGCACAAGAGGTTATGTGCTAAAGGAATGGCCACACTCTGAGGTTGCAGAGATGAGTCATGCCATCTGTGAAGAAGTGACTTCTCTGTGAGGGAAACTGTGGTCTAGGCCCATTTTGGTGAACATGCTTGCCAAGTGCCATGGGTGGCATCCTGAAGAGTGAGAGAAGATGAAGTATGGTACAAGGACATGCAAGGAAACTGGGGAGTTGATTTGAGTGAGGCTTACACAGGATGACTCTCATGCGAATATCAGATTTGGATTATCCACCTTCACCTGGGATAGTTCGGATCATTTTAGGGCTACTCCAATTTATGGACTGTTACCTAGAGAACAGATGGAAACCTTTGAAAACCTTTAAAAACAGTGTCATCAGAGCCTTCCCTGGCATTGATTTTATTTTGGGCCTTAGATCTTGGCTGTGCTAAAGCCAAAGAGGAATTTTACTGTTGATTTTAGGGTGGTTCGGCCATAGGATCTCTCCTTCTTGAGGAAGTTTCCAAGCTTGAACACAAAACAGAACAGTAACGCAAAGGAGCTGCTGTTTTCTATAATTGCCTTCATTGCTGACGTTCTATTTTTCTTCAGTCAATCAACTCCTGCCTTAATTACACTTTAGAGAGCCTATGGACACCAGTATTTGCAGGGCTGATTCCCAGAAGCATTTACAAACCTGCCTTGTTTTTAAATGGACTGAATTGTGTTGCCTGTTAAAATAAATGCACTTGTCAAATCCCTTTCTTCAACAGCCTTGCCTTACACCTCGCCTTGACAGTGTAATAATGTCTGTGAAAACAACCTAAAGGCCACTTTCTACCTACAGCCACTCCTCAGTCCTCAAATGAATGGCAAGAAGGGGATGGGGGAGGAAGAAATAATAAACCTGCCCTCTGGGATAGTGTCACAGGGCTCAGACCCTTTGGCATCACTCACACAGACTAGGAGAACTGTATGGACTTGTGAAAATGGGTGTGGGAAAAGAAGCTGAGAGGAACCGATGGAAATATTACATGCAGATTATTAAGGGGAGGGGAGAAGTTGTGTGTTCTGTTCCTGATGTGAGGTTTGGGACTCTGGGATGAACGGCCTGTTTGGCACCTGATGGTGCCAACCCAACAGTGAGGTTGTGCTATGCGTTCTTCTGTGTCTCATCCATGCAGTGCATGAGTTACAACAGCCCCTCTTCTGCTCCCTCCCCACTTTACCCCTGACCTTACAGGGGAGGTCAGACTGCATCAGGGTCTGCTCCATACAGCATTCGTACCCCGGACGGGGCTTTGAGTAACCTGGTCTGGTGGGAGGTGTCCCTGTCCATGGCAGGAGAGTTGGAACTCAGTGATCTTTAAGGTCCCTTCCAACCCAAACCATTCTATTACTCTATGTTTGTATGCAGAAGGCAAGCCTGCTGGGGATCTCAGAAGCATGGGATGATCAGAGGAAGCCTTCAGCCCTGCAGTGGGTGTGGGTATTTCCCACATCCCTTGTTCTCCCATCAACAGAGAACAGGAGGGTTCACTTGCAGGGAGGGCTCCCTGCTGCATGGTCTGTGCACCAGGACTATCCCATGCTCATGTTACCTGTATGCTGCTGCACGTTGACCTCTTGGCTCACCAACAGCCTGATTTCAACCCTGCTTCAGGGCCTCTAATGCTGAAGGGCCTCTCAGGAGGTTCAAGACCATGCTCTGGTGCAGAGTGACAATCAATGCCCAGCTGTCCTGTTGCCTTCTCCTTCAGTAAATCCCTAAGAGCTTTATATTGCAGAACTGAGTCTTCTCAACAGTGAGGGAGAAACCAAGGCGCAGAGGGATGACATGACTTGTCCAAGATAATTTATCAAGCTGGTAACAAAACCAGAAAAAAAGTCTATTTTCTCCTGCATCCCAGTTAGATGGAGCCGAATGCTTAAATCCTATGTTATCTCCTATTTCTAATGCAGTTGTAACATAAAGGAAGAAAGACAGAGTTCTGAAGAGTCAGAATGAATTATACTCCCCCATCCAAGATCAGATTTACTTTGGTACCTCTCTAGCTGTCAGCGTCTGAATTTGAAGCCTTCTCTCATGTCCTTTCACAAAAGAAGCCCAAAGGAACGCCTTTCGTGCACCTCCTGGTGCAGCCAAAGAGTTAAATCACTCCCCATCACTGAGTGGGATCTAGAAACAACTTTTCCTACTGCATCCGCAGCTGCCAACAGAACTCAGTGACAGCTTTATAAATCACACCTGAAGCAAATAAAAATGCTGTGTTCAAAATGAGCCCTTATCTCTTTGTGTTTGCATTTGGCTATTTTGTTTCTAAAGGTCACGGGTGGAAGCAGAAGGAGCCGTCACGGGGTGATGTATGTTGCCTTTGGCAGTGGGTGACTAATTTGCTGTTAGGGCACAGTAACACGAAAGTGAATGGTAAAAGTGGGGGCGGAGGGAGAGAAGAGGTGAGAAAAGTTATGAAGCAAGCACATATGTTAACGAAAAGTGAAAGGAGGGAAAAAAAGGTATCTACATAGCCTCCAAAAAACATCAACCCCCATGTAGCTGTTGAGGAAAAGTGCAAAAGACAGATGAAACCCAAGGATTTCAGCCAGCTTCTGTCTTATTTTTTGGTAAATGATGGAGAATTGCTCCCTTCTGTGTCCAGGAGGGGAAGGTTCCCTTTGCCTGGTACCTCTAAGATGGCCATCTTAATCTAGTTTGGACATTCACTGCACACCTTATCAGGGGTCATCATAATAAAAATGCCATATTTATTTACATACTCACTAACCTTTAATGAGTGGGAAGTGGGAGATGAGCTATTACAGAGCAACAGCCATTACACTTGCTAGTAAGGATGCAAGAGAGTTCAGATCAGAGAATTTCCTCCAACATCTGTGTAATGCCTCAAAAAGATTCTGTCTGGGCTTGGGTCATCCTTTTCAGAAGGTCATTTGACCTTGATTTCAAAGTATTGGATGATGCAAACCCCACAGCCTCTTGGTGAAATTCTTTTAGTGGGTAATACCCCAGTATCTAAAAAATCTGGGATTTAGGTGAACCTGATTATGGTAGCTCTGTGTCATTGAATCTTGTTGTGTCTTCTCCTGACAAACTACAGCATCTGCCTGTGTTTGGACAACAGCAAGAGAGGGCAAAAATCTCAGCAACCAGACACTCTTAACTTGTCTGAAATGGAAATAATTATATCTACAGTTCTTAGCAGTGATTTGACTAAAAGAAGATTTACTTCATGTAAGGAAAATAAAAATCAGTGAAAATGAATTTTGTGCTGGTGCAAGCAAACTGTTCCTCTCTGAGCCTGGTATCTTACAAGCACGCACTCAAGAGAACACATCAGTTGTCCTGAACTGCAAGAAATGCCTCATACACAATGATTTGTTTTTTAGAGTTCCATGTCCTCTGTGGCAAAAATCCTCTTTCCTATTCAAAGAAAAAGCACAAACAAGCAATTTGCTTAAGGTCCCCTGGCAAGCCTTGGTGTTGAAGCAATCAAGCAAGCACAAGCAAGACCACTTTAATGTATGTCAAATTGGGCACCGCAAACCTTAGTCACCTGAGAAAATTTAAGCCAATTCTTGTCCAGCTCAAGAACTCAAAGCACTTTGAAAACATGAAGGAATTAAACCCACATGTCCTGTCTGAGGTAGGTGAAGTATTTTTATCCCCATTTAATGGCTGGGTAAACTCAGACAGCGAGAGGTTAAGTGACTTGTTCAGTGTCACAGTTGGTTGGGGAATGGAGGAGGTGAAGCAACAGGGAGAGGCTGACCTGGGACATGCGTATGTGTGTGTGAATGCTTTTATGCACACTTGCCTGAGAGTTTCTTTCCCTATAAAGCACATAACTCTGTTTCACAGAGCGCTAGTTTAAAGTACATGCCTCGTGCAGGGGGTGGGAAGGGAGCCTGTGGAGGAAAGAATCAAGATGAGGTCAAACAGGAACACAAGGACAAGTTGGCACAATAGTAGCTGGATAAAAGGATTAAGGAGTCGGCTGGGTTGTAGAAACAGGAAACACTGTCTCTTTCTGAAGTGATTGGAATTAGTTCAAAGTGCCCTGCATGAGATGTAAAAGCCCTGGGCTTTGAGGGGAGTGGGCAGGCCCAGCATACATGTTTAGATGTGACCCAGCAGAGCTAGAAGCAGGATAGAGCAGTAGTTCAGGCCAAGACTCTAAAACTACAGAGCTGAAATCCAGTTCCTTGCTTCTTTGATGCCTTCTTGGGTGACTTGAGCAAGCAACTGTCAACAGGAATCATCTGCTTTCTCTTAGAAGTCTCAAATGGGCATGAATCAGCTGCCTCCCTGTGGCCAAAGGTCACTGGAGGTGTCAAAAAGCATGAGACTTTGATAGGAGTCTGGCAGATACAAGACTTAGAGAGAACCCAACCCTCTGGAGCAGCAGCTGGAGGTCATGTTGACAGTCCATGGTTTCTCAAATGGTACTAGCTGCCTATGTAGGCACCTGAATCTTCCCTTTTACTATACGAAGACCATACAGGTCAGTGTCTCCATGTGAACTAAAGCTGTCCATGTGTGCATGGACAATTGTATTTGAGACGTCTTGGCTTCCAGCTGTTGATCCATGTTGCCACAGGTCTCCTTTGGCAAGCTCCATGTCAATGTGTCAACTGGTTTTTTTTCCACACCAGGCACCTCTGCTTAGACAACAGAATTAAACCTCCAATCAGTATAGTCAGTGTACCCCAAATAATGGTTCAGGTCACCCTATACACATAGATTTGGTCTATATTGGCCTTTGACTGACTCTTCAACAACTACACAAGGAATATAGCAACACAGAGGGAGCTAAATCCAGCTGTCTAAATTTGCATGCTAAATGGCACCTAGAAAATGAGATGAATTGAATCCTACATTTACACCCTTTAGTGCTCTACTAACCTTTCCAAACTTTGAAAAGGGCTTGTGCTAAATACAGCAAAAAATAGGGGTGACTTGCATTCTCCATTCAGTGTCTGAGTAGTTGCAGGCGCTCCAGCATTTCTTTCGGGAAGATGGATTGTCTCAGACAACAGTTAAAACAAGTCAGTGGAGTAAGATTGTTGTCTGGGCTTGAGAAGGGATTAAAGAAGGGATGACCATTAGCCTGGACAGATAACCCAGTACCCTAGTTCAGGAAGACATGGAAAGCCTACTTTTTGTGTAATGATTTACTATTTAAGCTTCATACCACTCCAAAATGTTGACCTCAATAAGTTGTTCTCATTAAAATAAGTTCAGTCAATGGAACAAAAGTTAATTAAATATCTCTTACACCCGAAAGGAAACTAGATTATTAAATGCTTTCAATCAGACAAAGCAAGTAGAATGAATACATAGTTTAGGAGCAGCGTTGAATAGCCCCTCGTTAACATGTCGGTATAAAACAGTCCTTAGGGAGGGTGCAGATTTACAAAGGGGGCTGTAGGGAAAGAGGCCCAAAGCTGATGTCAATTCTCTTCCATCTCTTGGTCCTCTTGTAAACCATTCTCCCTGTCAGCACTATGAGGTCAGAAATAGCACTAGCGTCAGGCCAAGAGAGTGTAAAATGGGACTGAACCTCCTTTTTGTGGTTGTTGGGTCCAGGCTGTCTTTGGAGACAACTGGGATTTGTGCATCGCTGGGCGGCTGAGATGTCCTTGATGTGTCTGGAACTATGATACAGTGTGTGCCCACCTGCTGTGGCTCCAGAGAGGAGCTACACACCTCTGCTTACTTGAAGTAAGATACAGAAAATATCCTCTGTATTTATACATGGATGAATGAAGGGGAAAATCTGAAATATTTTTGGGGGTGGTTTAGATATCAAGCATTTAATTTTTTTGTTTTAAATAATACTTTGACACCTAATTAAAAAGAAAAACAAACCCCCACCATCTGGCTTACATATGGAATAAAATTACTTCCTTCATTTTCAGGCTAAGGATTATTTTTAAGGTAGTGAATATTTTTTTCAGCAAGAAATAAAAGAACAACTCATTTTTAAGTCAACTTTAAATAGTATCCCACTTTTATTGCAATTCCTTAGCTCCAGGTCCTCCAACTCCAGTTCTATAAGCTTTGTTTTGAACCTGAAAAAGTACATATAGTGCACATAGGTACCATTTGACTTATGATCATTGGTTTTCACTCCTCTCTGCTGTTTCATTGCTTTTTCAAAGCTATCACCTGCATGAACCTGCAAATCTCAAACCTGACTTTAGCCATCGCCCTCCCACAGTGATGTCACTTTGCTGCTATGGAGACAGTGACATCATGAGGATGTCAGGCAGATGAAAAATTTCAGGTGATGAAAAAGCAATGGGTATCAGACACACTTCTCTGAAACACAGATCCTGTTTGATTTTCCGTGCTTGTTCTGAACTGAAATTGTGCATTGTAGAAGAAATATCTCATTTCGGATAGAGAGGGAATAGAAGCATGGCCAGCAGGTTAAGGGAGGTGATTCTCCCCCTCTACTCCACTCTGGTGAGACCTCACCTAGAGTATGGGGTCCAGCTTTGGATTTCTCAGCACAAGAAGGATATGGACCTGTTGGAGCTAGTTCAGAAGAGTCCACGAAGATGATCAGAGGGCTGGAGATGATCACAGGCTGAAAGAGTTGGGATTTTTCAGTCTGGAGAAGAGAAATCTCTGGGAAGACCTTATAGCGTTCTTCCAGTACCTAAAGGTGACCTACAGGAGTTTTTCTCACCCAGTGTACAATGCTTTTGCAGAAGCCTCTTACACTTTTAAGATCGTTCTTTTTTTTTCGCCTCCAGCTTTTTACTCCCAGAATAAAACAAAACAAAACAAAACAACAACATTCCCTTCCATCTTTGATAATTTTTTAAAAATCTCTGACCTTTTTTACTACACCCCATTCCCCACTCATCTCAAAACCATTTTTGAAACACAAATAGTGATAAAAATTACCCAAAAATGTGGTTTAGAGAGACAGAAGAAGGACATATAATCTAATCTAATAACTAGGCCACATAATCATGAATTTTGTAGATTTAGTCTGGCTTAAGTCTTGCCTGTTGACTCTTTCTTATGGGCCACCTTGAGATACAAACAATTTTGCTTTCCTCAGAAACACATTTAACCCTTGACTTTTTCACAGAGGCTGCCAAAGAGATGACTGGTAGCTCCAAAAAAACAGTAGTGGTTTGGACATGACATACATCCATCTAGGAGGGACCACCAGTTTGTCTTTATGGAAGCCAACAATCCCAGACACCTCTGAACACCGACCTTCTGAAGCTGTTGGCCTTTGCCACCTTGAACCACTGACCCAGAAGACTGGATGGGACTTAAAATCCATTTGCTAAATATTGGGTTTGTATTGTTTTTGCCTGATCCTCCCCATTGGGATTCCTAATAGAATTACTTGCGCCGTGTGTAGCACCAAGGCAGTAATTATGGATCTCGCATTTGACTGTGCTTCTGCTGAGGCTGAGCAAATAGGATTAGAATTCTTCCTCCCAAATCGGCAGTGCAAATTAAATGTTTATTCTTTCATGTAGGGAAAATGTCAGCTGTTTCAAATTACCTGCGAAAAAGATCTCAAATGATTGGGAATAGTGAAAGATAAAAGTCTGATTTCTGATTGAAAATGTTCTGTAGGTCTGGGGTTTTTTTCCACCCTTTTCCTCTGTTTGGATTGAGATCAACCCATTAACTGAATACTTTTAGGCTATTCTCTATTTTTTCTTCTTCGTCTTTTTTTTTTTTTTTTCCATCTCTTAAAGTCAGTAAGGTGCTTTAGTCAAAACTAATCATTTTATTTTTATAGTCTGTAAAATTCCAGGCTTAAAAGGATACTGTCAAGTTACATTTGACTTCAAATTAAGTTTTGGGCTGGGAGTCAGGAGACATGAATTCTAATCCCAGAGACCTGCTGTGTGACCTGCTTCACCTCTTTGTACCTCGGCATGCCTCTAGGTAAAATAGAGATACAATGCTCCTTTCTGCAATGACCTGTATCTTCCATGATGGTCTCACACTTCCAGGCACCACAAGACAGCTTTGTCCCATTAAAGAAGAATGACATGGAGGGGAAAGTTACTTATTAGTCAAAGAAACAGGCTGCAGAGCCTCTTTTAGCATTATGGGGCCAAAAGCTGTCCCTATTGCAACTTCGCTGACGCCAAATGGTGCTGAACATAGTCCAATGTGTACACTCTGCTTCCTGAGGGACGTCAGCGGTGAAACGCAGCCAGTTAGAAAATGCAGCCCAAAGAAAATCAATCTCTGTGCTCCACCTGCCCGGACAAGTTCACTCCTATCCTTATCAGTGCTAGTCCCAGCTCTGACCTCACACAATTTTGAAAGTCACTGGTGAGGCTGCGGGAAGGACGCCAGCTTTCTGAACCCTGTAAAATTTTACCTCATTTTCTGTAGTGTCCTATGTAGTGTCTTGCACTCAAGGGTTATTCCAGAAGGGATGGATGAAGAATATCTTATTGCATGATGGTGGCAAAGCAGTAGTTATCTTCTAGAGAAAATCCTTTGTGTTCAGGGCTCTGTCACATCAAACACTTCTCCCCTTCTCCTCCCATAAATCATGGAATCATGGAATGGTTTAGGTTGGAAGAAACATTAAAGATCATCTAGTTTCAACTCCTTGGCAAGGCAACCTTCCAGTAGACCAGGTTGCTCAAAGCCCCATCCAACCTGGCCTCGAACACCTCCAGGGATGGGGCAACCACAGCTTCTCTGGGCAACTTGGGCCAGTGTCTCACCACCCTCACAGCAAAGAATTTCTTCCTAATATCTAACCTAAATCTCCCCTCTTTCAGTTTAAAACCATTACCCCTTGTCCTATCACTCCCCTCCCTGATAGAATCTCTCTCAACCTTTCGTGTAGGCCCCCTTTAACTACTCAAAGACTAAAAATGCAGCCTTTCTCCTGCTCTGTGAAACCCAGTCAGTAATACCAGCTATCAAAACAAAGGAGTATCTGTGACTGGTGTGTGGAGCGCAGAGCAGAAGAGAGGCCACAGCCCTACCTGATGTTGATCTCTAGCTACAAACACTGTGGGAATGAATAGTACATCTGATCTATGCTTGACCACTGCCAGGCTTTGTCCCTCAAGCTTGACGTCTCCATAGACTAGATACCTGCTCACTTAAGCAATAGAAATACCCGCCTTGTTTCTACCTGTTGATTGAGGAAATTTTGTGTTAACCTCACACTTGAATGTGGCTTTCCAATATACCTTTACTTGGCGGGGGTGGTGGATGGTATCCTTGGTGGAGGTATGCAAAAAAGAACAAGGCGGAAAGGTCAAACAGACCATTGTTTTGCTCATCTGCAGGGAGGGGAAAACTTCACATCCCCCCTTCATGACGCCATTACCTCTACTCTGTTCCAGATGGAAAAAACAGGCCATTTGTTTTGGGGTAGAAGAGATGAATGTGACTATTGGGACTCAGGGAGGCAACTTTCTGACAGACAACCTGTTTCAGTGCATTCCTTCATGCTCCTTTTTAATGCAGCCCATGATGATGTTTAACCCTCTGCGATGTCCTACCCATCCAAAACAACTCTGGACTGCCCACTCGAAGGGGAAATCCACCCAGGTTTGGCATCTAATCGGTGGTCCTGCTGAGCTGTGCTGCACCCCAATTCTCTGAAAACCCTTGACAGATATGGCTTGGAGCCAAGCAACGGCTTGAATGGCAGTGATTTTACAAGCCCTTCCTTGTGTGGCTATTTTCGTGCCCCCTTCCTCACTCTGGGAAACACTAGGGGACAGCCATAAATTTGTGATACATCATCGCTTGCACTCTAGGCTGAATGCAATATTCCCTCAGTGAGGCTTCATTAAGAGGAAATTCATGCCTTAAACACCTTGCAGCCTGCATTTTTGACAAGTCATCACATTTTTGTGTGCCCTGCTTTATTTTAAAGCCCCTCTAGTAATGACATTCCTGAACAGGGGCTGCTTTGCAGCTTGCAAAGGGGGAGCCTTTGTCATCTGGGAGCAGTGGAGAAGGAAAAAATGTGATGTAGACTATGTATTACAATGCAGGAGAACAACCTGTTGTGTAATTTTGTCTTCTTGGACACCCGTACTGCTGTTCTTTTTAGGCAGGCTGGTCAGGACAGAAAGAAATTCAGTGTCTTGAATCATCAAGGAAATTATCACACATGAGCAGGCCACGCTGAAACTTGTATTGCTTTGTCTATGCAAGACTCCGTGGGGAAACTGTCTTCAAACTTCAAAGCCCACCTTGAATTGGCATCTTTTTCATTGCAATGTTGTCCCTGCCCAACCAACTTTGCTTGTAGGTACCAGAGGGGAATCCCCCCCCGCCCTTGCACTCTTCAGAATCACCTGGGAGAGCTTTCCAGGACTGCAGCGATATGATTTTTTGGGTCTATTTGCAAATGTCTATCTCCCAGGCCTTGGCCCACAGCAAAGTTGAGGCACAGACTCATTAATAGCTTTAACCATGGACAGAAAATTGACTCCAGGGGTTCTCCCTAGAATTAAACTAGCACAAATCAAGACAGCATGAGATATCTTTTAAAATAAATACTTTTCTTTGAGAAATTAAGTACACAGGGCTATGCTTCCCAGCTTGGATGACCAAGGAGATTTGCCCAAATCCCCATGTAGACATCAGAACAGAATGACCTATCTTTGTGGAGATCGTGGGGATCTTCACGGACTGTTGGATTGATAAGTGGTGAGTAAGTGATTTTGGTTTTGTATTTACCTCTATTAAACTCTCACACCAATAAAAATGAAACAAATACAAGGTCTTCTAACCCCCAAGTAGCCACCATCCCCTACCAAAACCTCTACCTAATGCATCAGCAAGACTCCAGGGAGAAGAGTCTACTTTGAAGAGCTGAAGCTCCTACCGTATCTGAAAGCAGAGAAATCTGTTGTGTCCTGAAGACTCAGATGAGCTGTGGAGCTAGTTGTAAAGATTTAAGATGACCATTTCCATCCAATGCATTTAACCAATATATCTCTTAGAATGATAACCTAATGGATTATGTGAGTGTAAAGTGCTTATACTAGTTTCATTATTAACTTAAACTAATCCTATTGATGCTGGACTGGAGAAAAACAAGATGTGCTGATAACCCCTGATGTAGCTGTGCTATGTGTGAGGATCCAAGAGCTGGAGAGCTCTGATGAACAGTTGTAACTGCTAACTTCAGAGATCATCTGGCTAACACTCTCAAGCTGCTTGTCTCCCTCTCCCTCCTGTTGTATTCCCTCTGAAAAATCATTTAATGACAGTTGTCCAGTACATTGTGAAGTCTGCCATGTCAGTGTTAAAATGAACCAAGTTTAGGTGAATCTTCACCTCCAGTCCACCCTCCATCTGATCTGAGCGAAAGAGGGCTACGAACCAGGGTAACCAGGATGTACACAACACACAGAACATCACAAGTTGAGAAAAAGTATTTTTCATTATCATACATTATCCCTAAGGAGCTCGTTACCACACAGAGAGGATTCCCTGAGAGCTTAGTTCACAGGCTCCGTGAGATTCACACGGTGTAAAAGGTTTCCTGTCGTTCAGGTTGAAATAAGCAGATGGGCTGATGGCCAGATAGGACTGACATATGGTCTGAGCCCAGCTTGGGCCTGGAGAAATGGCAGGGAGTGCACAGAAATTAAAAGAACTAAGGAGGAAACCTGTGACTTAAATAGGACTATGGATGGCCTCAGTAACCCACTGCCTACTAACCATTTACTTTTTGCAAGCTGCCTATTTCCAGGTTCCAGCCACAAACCAAGAAATTACTTCTCTTGCAACCAGTGCCAAGGATGGACGTTGCAAGAAAGTCTCAGTGGGTCCCTTCTATTTCTTTGGTTTCTACCACCAGTGAAGATCCTGAAACTGGGACCTTGTTAATGATGTGCTAGAATGTCCCACAGAACAGAAGAGGGTGAGGCCAGTACGTTCTCTGGGGTGATCCTGTAACCACAGGCCCCGTGGCTGGTCTATCAACCCAGACTGAAACCGTTCAGATTTAGTAACATGTTGTCAAAAATGGTTTCAGTTCCCCACCTCCTCAGAGCAGGATGACAGAGTGTAACCATGCATACCTACAGCAGTGAGTTTTCACCACCAGGAGGTGCAGCTCAACTGTACAATCAAGATAATTTGGCTTGAAACTTGTCATCTGTTACCTAGTTGTGTGAGCATGGTCTTTGCCCACCCCAACTGCAAGGTCAAAGCTCACCTCTTTCCTGTCAAAGGTTGGCTAAGCCAGAGCACATCATACATCTGAAGGTGAGATATGTCCATACTATGCACATGGACAGGTACTATAGCTGAGCCATTAGCTGTGAACTCATTAGGCCACTGGACTTAATCACAGGTTCTTTCGCTGACCTAAGTAAATAAATACCTTTTTATTCTTCATCAATTTATATTTGTCCATATATTGTTACTGTTATTTTTATTAACATCATTGCTACTATAAGCAGCCGACTATTTAAATTGCAAATTTGACTTTTCCCTGGTGGCTCATCACTCATTTCACTGTGAAAATTGGGTTGAAATTTTGCAGTTGGCCAAAGCAGATTTCACTCTAAAGACATCTTGCTGCAGAACTAACTTTTTTTTTTTCTTCTGTGAGATGCAGGAGGAGAATTCACCCTGAATTAGTAGCTGGAGAAAGTTCAGCTAAAATTCAGCTAAATACATTTTCCAAAAAGATTTTATTTTGATATGTGGTCGTTGAAATGAGAGAATCTGGAGGAAAGACCTACTGATTCGAGGCGTAGGTAGTGCACTGCTGTTGCCTATGCAATCTCTGCAGTATCCATTCTTTTTGGACCTGAACAAGGGGCTAAATCATGGAAAAAATAAATATTCTAGGGCTAAAGTCCCAGGTTGGATGTGGCCATAAAAAGAGGAAGGGTTCGTGGATCTAACCTCACATCCTCAGACTAGGAACCCCCTGTGGAGCTGTCAGGCCCAGACTCAAAGGAGTATTTGAACATCAAGGTCTCCTGGAGGCCAGGGGGAGTCAAGAACTTAAGTTGCTTAAAAAAATTGGGCCTTGGTCTCACTTCTGTCCTGTGACAATGCTTTACAAAGGCTAATGATCGCAACAAGACTGTTTATGAATTATGAATAAAAAGATTGCAATTATTAGGAAAAAAATCAGTTACCTCAGGAAAAATAATATATCTTTTTATTGTAGTTTAAAAATACACATGTGCTAAGAAGAGGGAAAGAAATCCACCTGAAAACACCAGTTTCAAAGTAAATGGGATTACAGAACTACTTTTCCCAAGGGATCGATTGCAATGGTCTCTGCTGAAATATGTGGAAGTGGTCTCTGCAAGGTGGCTGGACAGGAGCAGAAGGTGGCAAAGGCATTGGCTTGTTTAGGTGACTTGCCTAAGGTTTGCAGGGAAAGACAGTGGACTCGAAGGCTGACTCCACACCTTTTGACTCCTCAAGCAGCGCCCAAGTTGCAGTGCTTTCCTTTCCATCTTGTTTCACTTTTGCCTGAAAACCTGTTTTGGGAGGAAATATCTAAAGGCTGATTGAAATAGCTTGTCTTCCCTTTGAAGACATTTTAATGTTTGTTTTTCTTCCACTCCATGGACTTCTTCATTTTCTGTCCCTTCTCTTTGCCCTCAGACAAGAGGATGGAATAAATTAACAAGCAGCATGTGAACCTCTACTCTTGTTAGTTACACCTAAATACTACTAAGCCTATTAAGTTTATTCCTGGAACTGTCCTGTGCTACCGCCCCCAATAACTTTTCTATTCAGTAGATTTCATTTCCTTTGTTCTTACTTAATTTACTTGCAGCCAGGGGCTCCAGCAACTGAGCCATTAGCTTGCTGCTAATTAGCTGGCACTAACAGCCTCTCGTTATTCAGGAGGCTTGGAGAATGTTTGCTTGAAGTCACATGGTGGGACAGCTTTTTAATAACAGCCATCCTGTCTAATTCTCCCTTTCCCCTGGCTCCTCATATGGGTATCCAATCTGAGTCCACTGGCACTGCTGGGTGGTATTTTTATACCAGATGGAGGAGGAGAGGAAAGTATTTTGTGACACTCTTTTTCTCTGGAGATTGTTCCTCCTCCGGTGTGTCCACGAAGTGTTAGGGACAATGCGAGATGTGACTGTAGCACCTGTCACTGCAGAAGGAGAAGAGAAGCAATTGTCTCCCTCCTGCCTGCCCCGGCTGCAGCAGGAGGTCCCTGATGTCCCCCATGCTGGGCATAAAACTTACCCTGTTTTCTGCCACCATATGCTCCTCACCCAGGTCCTTGATTTAGGTATTCACATCATGGTGCTAATCTCTTCTGCTCTGGGATATAACTGTAATCGCCAGAGGGCTGGCAGATGGGAGTCCCAATACTGGGGAGGAAAATGCACCTCTGGCTGGTGGGTTTCCCAATCGCCTCCTCCCACCGCCGTATGGGGTCCAGGGTGCCACCCCACCCTGTCGTGTGACAGATGTTAACCTATCACACAATCTGGAGCATGAACCCTGGGTATCAGGCTTCCAGGAACCGCAGAGGTTAGGACACATGTCAGCAGGTTGCAAAGAGCTGCAAACCTCCAAGCATCTGCCCCACTTGCTGGTAAATCAGGTGGTGTTTTTCCTGGCAAGTGGAGAGGTCTGGTGATCCAGGGAACCCATTAATCCTCCTCACACCCTCCTCTAAACCCCAAAGATGCAACTTTTGGCACTTGCTTGTCACCAGGTGCCTCTCTTCCCTTGGCGGCAAAACAGGAAATGAGTCAAGCAGGGAAACACACTCTCACATGAGGAATTGCCCTTGTAAGGCTTGAGAAGTGACTGCCTCAGAGGTGTTTGTTATTCCTGGGCGAGAAGGATGGCATCTGGACACCATTCCCTGAGGTGACATGGCTGTGGACTGTCAGCAAAGGGTGGGGACAGGTGGAAAAAGCTGGTGTCTTCTGACATCTTGTTTACTCAAACCCTTCCGGCTTGTGGTGATTCCTTGGAATCAATTTCTCAATCACCTGGAATCAATGTCCAATGCCCGGGGTGCTCTGCACTTCTCAGAAACTTGAAAGAGGGTGCCAGAGGTGCAGCTTTTCAATGAAAGCACTATCACCTTCTCTGTGAGGTGCCAGGAACCATCTGGGAGACACCAATCTTTCTGCAAGGAGGAACAACACATTTTTGTTGTGTTGTGAGAGAGGCAGCACCTCTGGGTTCTGGCTGGCACCACACCAGCGTGCTCCTTGCACCAGGACTTGTCTCTTCTACCCACATTCCACAGCTTCCCCTCTGCTGCAAACCTCTGGCAAGGCAAGATGCGCGCAGAGGAAGAAACATCTACTCCAACATCACCTTGGGCCTGCCATGAAACGCAGTTCATAATCAGTCAGCCTTGTACATCCTACACTCTTGGGCTGAGGCACTTCTACAGGCTCCAGAAGTGGCAAAGCAGCACATGTTTTGTGCCTGAAAAGGGCCCTGAGCTACGGGTGTTTGAGGGTTGCACCAGTGATGAGAGCAGGAAACTGTGGTGGCATGTGTTTTTGAACATACCCTGCCTCTCCTTCATGTCCCTCTCCTTGTGGAGAAGTTAGAGCATTTTGCTGTGTTCTTGGCTTTCCCCCAGCCTCTCTGCAGGATCCAAATCAAAGTGGGAGGCTGCTTGATGTGCCTATTTATCATCTCACTGACGGCCGCGCTCCCTAGCTCCCGAGAAAGGAGGAAAAGGCAAAGCGTGGCTGTGTTTCCCGTGATATAGCTGTTATCATCTCCCCATGACCTTGATCAGGAAGGCATAGGAAAGGAGGGGGAACACAGCGGTAGGAGAGCAACACAAGGTTTGCTGCCTGGTAGATCCTGCGCTGTTCCATCCACTGCAGGAGCAGGTGGGGAGGAACCAGCCCAGGAGCCCTTGTGATGGGCAGCAGCCCACAGAGCCTCCTTGTGCTGCCAATGGCAATGCAGGGGGGGCTAGTATCCAAAATCACTGCTGCTGACTTGCATGGAGGATGCATCTGAGCATCGCTGGCTCCCAGTGAGCATCGCAAGAGCAGAGCAGCCCAACAGGAGGGCACCCTGCCCAGTTGGGATTGCGCTAAAGCCCAGGAGGGCTCACTTTGGCACTGTGTGATATTGTCCATCAAAGATACCTGCTCCTCCATGTCACGTAGGCAGGATCAGTTCCAAATCCTCTTCCTCCCTCATTGTGACTTTTCACCATAACTTTTGGTAGGTTTGGTTTATTTTTTTTTAACAGAATAGGCCAACCCCCCCCGCCCTTTCTTGCAGGATAAAAAGTTTCTTTAGTCATAGCCAGACTGAGCTATTGCTTCAAATTTAAATGTTTTTTAACAGATGGCAAGAATGACTAAACCCAAAAAACAGTAAAAGATTACTTTAGAAATGGTCTCACAGGTATTTCAGAGTGTGTTAGGGCTGGTAACATGATGGGAGATGGCTGCAATGTGTTGGGAGGTGAGAAGGACTGCTGATGAACTCCAAAGTTAACTGTTCCATGGCCCATTTTCTTTTCTACTGAAATGGGGTTAATGCTAATTCTTGTTCTGGAAAAGCGTGAAGACAGTGGAGACAACTGCTCTTAGGAGGAGTCAGCATGAGCGGGAAACTTCACCCTGAACTACAGTCAGGGCAGGGTTTCCAGCTTGTAATTGATAGACCGGAGTCCAGATGAGGATGTTTATCCAAGAATTAGCATTTTTAAATCTCCTCAACCCCTGTTTATCTGCCCTTTTTGCTCAAAGCTATGTGTTCCTTCCTGCTTGTCTAACAGTCCAATTGCTGAAGCCTGGAGACCGCCGAGATCTGACAGATGAGTCTCATACACACATCTATGGCACGAGTGGAATGACCACAAGTGCCAGTTGAATCTATACCATGCAGGTATAGATTGGCCTGATTCCCTGCTTTTCTCCAGTGGAGAAGGTGAAACAATAAATGTAGATTTGAAAGGGAAGTATTTTATTTGCATGAACTCCAAAACTTTAATCAACCATGACTGCTTTCCTACATAACTCTGTGATTTGCCCGTTTGGTTTATTTGTGGGGTCTTTTATTGCTGTCTGACAGCAGTGCAATCTCAGCCACCATTGCCTGGAAACATGTGGTGGGATTTACTTGAATTTTAAACTTTTTAACCGGAGCCAATCACCCCAGGTTACCTTCATGATTAAAGGATAGAAGAAGGCATGTTAAGGAGGAAACTTCTTGCCTTCTTTAGCAGGAGATGAGGACAGAGGATCCTAGACTCTGTTCTCTCTGTTGTCATTGAACACTTCGGGTGATCACCTCAGACAGGGGTGTCTGCAATGGAGATGGTTGTACCTGCTGGCATGAATACCATCCACATCGTTGCTGATTTTTCCTGCAAATAGGATTTCAAATCCTTCAAGCAGTCTCTGAAGTCTTCTAATAACTGCTCCAGGCAAGGTCCATCAAAATCCCTGAGGAATTAAAGTTATTGGTTAACTACCTGAATAAAGAGGAAGGATACTTATGGTGAAGTCCTACAGAGAGCAGGGAACGTATCATTAAGATGTGAACTCTTCACATGTTGTTGGGATGTTTTGGATGCTCAAAGTTGACATGGGCTCAGAGATGAACTGGATGACCTCATAGAAGTAGCATCCATGAGGAGCTATTGAGCAGAGAGACAGCCCCTGTATTTCGGGAAGTACTTGAGCTATAAATTATTGGAGGTTGGGAGAATATTTGGAGAATTATCACTACGTGCCTTGTCTATCCTTACACTCCTTCTGAAGCATCTATATTTGGAAATGGCATTGGCCATTTATGGAAAAAAGATACTGGGCTGGATGGGTCTGTGGTTCAAACCCATACAGTCATTGTTATGTCCCTGCCCACTGGCTACAGATGGGCTTATAGAAAGGAAGACAGGCTGCTCTTTTAATAAATAAGTAAGTCCATGACAAATTCATAATCCATAAAGGGAGGGAATTTAACATTAAGCAAGTTCAAAAGAACTGAGATGAGTAAAAGGTGGAACCATTGACTTGCAGGAATTTTTGTTTTTTTTTTCTCCCCTTATCAGTTTCACATCCGAGTATTACTTCCAAATATTAGATATTTCCCAAAGCAAGAGGATCTCCCTCTCCTTTGGGAGGGAGAATGGTAAGTGAGGACTGTAAAAGGGTGTCTTGAATAATCCCAGTATAATGGAAAATGATGAAGGTAGGGCTTGGGGTATCTTCTGTCACTTAAGAAAAGACTACAGGGTGAGCTCAGCCATCATTAGTCACACATTACCTCCTTAAGGCTTTGTCAGTTCCTCTGCTGAAAGTCCCTTATCAGTCCTTTGAAGTTCATCTCTTGTGGGATTTTTCTGACTGACTGTAGACTGTATGTTCATAAAAATGATGTTTAGACTTCTCAGCTAAGTAAGTTGGATAGGGGGGTGTGTGTAGGAAGGATCTCAAGGATTTCTAGATGTATTTCTCTGATGAAGAGGTTCTGCTCGTCACCAAATTGGTGCAGCTGCATTGCAGTTATCTCCTTGGTGCAATGGTATTTTGACTGAGAGACCAGGGAGCTCCTGCCCTTCTCTTCACACTGGAGGATAAGGCAGAAGGGCTAGGTATTTAGTTACCCTATATAGTCTTATTAATGACTTTAGTGTTTGGGTATGGGAACCTGCAGAGGTGGGATGGACATATCATTTACACATGGTTCCTAAAACTCATCTGTCTTTCCACATTTATCCCCAAATGCTCTTCTTCCATGTTTAAAACCAAACAAGGCAGATTTCTCTTCAGAAATTGGCTGTGGTTCAGCAGGCACTTCTGTTTAGAATGAATTGCTTTACTTCCTGCAAACAGCTTGTGTTACACAGTCCATATGCCTCAAATTCTCAGTTCAGATACTCTATTTGACTTTCCTATCAACTTGCTCTGCAAAGCAAGCATGCGCCTCAGAAGCAGCTCAGTTTGTTCAGTAATGGAACAGTATGGCGTTAACAATTAGGGTTAGTAATTACGAACACTTCTCTCACTGGGTAGAAAGAACTGAGCTGCTATTTGTAATTATAGCCTTGATCAAGACACACCAAATGATATTTATTTTCAACAAACAATGTAGACACATTTGAAACAGACATTGTATTCAACAGAGAAATAATAAACAGGTAGAAAGTTTGAAGATCAATATATTTTATCCAAAGACAGTAAATCTGATACTATGTACCCTACCTATCTCTGTGCACTATGAAGTACAACAGAGATGTCTATCTTGTTTTTAGTTGTCTACATCATAGCCCCTTGAACTTAGAAAGACCATAAATCAGTCTTGTGCTTAGCCATTACAGCCACTTCTTATTCCCATATCCTGGAGGACTGACTTTCTGCAATATAATCTAATAAAATGGGAGAAAGATGTTAGTACGTCGTATTCATCTTTGAATCTTTCCATGATCTTCATGGGCATGGTGATCCAATGATTTAAACTATCTGTTAGCTGCATACTTTAATTGATAAGTGACTGAAACTTATACAAAATCTAATGGACTTCCAAATGCAAACCATTATTTTCTGGGGAAAAATGACAAATGCAGAGAGAGGAGCAAAACTAAGATCATTCCCCAGTCAAGAGACCAGTAAAGAATGTCTTTCTACATGCCTCAATTTTTATGATGTGTGCATTGTGTGTGCTCATGTCTTTGCCAACTCAAATGGACAGAGTTAGGAAACATTTCAATGTTTTTTCAAAGCTGGATTTAAGTCATATTTTGTTAAACTCCTGTAACAAGCTTTGACCTTTCCAAGAATATCTTGGATGGCTGTCTATGGCTCATAATTTCAAGGTGGCAGAAGGAAAAGAAGACAAATCCTATTGTTTACCAACTGCTTCAACTTAAGGTAGGAACAGTCTTCGTTAGATGGTTTCAAGAAAGGTTTGTCACTTGCCTTCAGACCATGTTTATTCAGTATACTAGAGGTTGAACTGACACACAAAACTATGGCCAATCAGTAAAAATGCCGTTTTAGTAGAAGTTCATGTCATATTCCGGCTGTCTGATTAAAGGAAAGGGTCTGTCCTCAATGGACTTATGTGCTTAGCAAATCACAGAAGTATTCCCACTGAGTAGGTCATATTGTGAATTCAAATCTTTTTCCTGTGTCCTACCAAAATGCTGCCTTCAGATGACCCAGATGTATCTGAAGACCTGTGAGAGACCAACAATTGGACCGGGACTTAACAAGACCCAGTCATTCAGGCAAAGAAACCAATGTTGTCTGACATGACTTGTAGTGATAGGGCTTCTTGTTTTACAAGTGGCTACAGAGGCTGGAGTATATTAATGCCAGCAGTTTCCTGGGTCACCTACTTTTGGAAAGGACTTCATACTGGGATTCTCAAGGTCTTAATAGGCAATTATTATTTGAGGAAAGACAGGAGGCAGGCTTGAGCTTTCTTTGGGAAATCATTTGTGTCAGCACCATTTAGACACTGGTCCCAAAGCGTGGAAAAGTGCCGGGAGAAAAGTGAACGTGTGTAGGCCAGGGCAATTTATTTTATTAGGTAAGAAGATAGCCAAGCTCCCCAGGAGCTATCTCAAAGGCATTTCCTCCAATTGTTTAGTCCTTTACTTTTAGCATCACGCATTCTCCCTTCTCCTCCTACCAGCGTGTTTGCTGGGAACCGTCCAAAGGCTGGAGGCATTTGTCATGGAAGTGGCACATTAAAGGCAGTGTGCCACAGTATCCACTGCATGTCAACAGATCTCTCTTCCAAATACTTTGTAAACAGCTTGCCTTGCTGGCTTCCAGGTCACTGAGATTTTTTTGTTGTTGCTGTTTTTCCAAGTATTTTCCAAGCATTTAGTATCTTGTCCATTTCCTTTTCCATGTCTCATGATGCTTCATAGCACTTTGACATTTATTAACCATGAGTAGCACATTTGGGAGGAATCGTTTAATCATCTCTGACCTCTTCTCCTTCCTCTCCGGGGTATATCATGCCCATCTACTGCTCTTCGTTGTTGTCTGTACTCATGCTAGACTCCTGCCCAGATTTCACTCATTGCTCAGCTCTGCTTCTCATCAGAAGAGAACCATGTACTTATTTGCAAAACAATCCCAGCTGAGAATCAGGGCACTATAAGACACATGGTGAGAGTGAGTCCATGCACTGAAAAACGTGGTATTCAAACAGGCTGAAGGTGAGTTTACACAGTTATTGAGTGCATGTAAGAGGCAAATTGTTAAATGGTGTTATTCCACAGTTGAAAAACCACCACAATCACAGAAACAGACTTGATGTGTGCCCTTAGTCTCTCTCTCTGGGGGTGGCTTATGGTAAATACATCGTGCTTGACAAAACCGTTGGACTGAAAATGCAGTACAGGGACTCACCTGGTGAAAATGAACTTACTATGATAAATTCAGTAGCTGATTTGACCCTCTGGCCATTTTCAAAATGTGGGAAGCGTTTCACCTTCTTCCACCTGCCAAAAGTTACAGTTGTATCTGAACAGTCTGTAGAGGAAACATAATCATATACGGCAAAGCTCAGTATTTCTTAACTGCTTTAGATGTCCATTGAAGGGTAATTATGTCCTATTTGTTGACTACACAGAGCTTGAGATGACCAGCATGGATGAAGACATCAGGGAGCAGACTTGTGAGAGCCAGCTGAGGGAGCTAGGGTTGTTCAGCCTGGAGAAAAGGAGGCTGAGGAGAGACTTTCTCGCTCTCTACAACTCCCTGAAAGGAGGGTGTACCGAGGTGGGTGTCAGTATCTTCTCCCAAGGAACAGGCGATAGGACAAGAGGAAACAGCCTCAAGTTGTGCCAGAGGAGGTTAAGATATTAGGAAAAAATTCTTCACAGAAAGGGTTATCAAAATTGGAACAGGCTGCCCAGGGAGTGATTGAGTTGCCATCCCTGGAAGTATTTAAAAAACAGGTAGATGTAGTGCTTAGGGATGTGTTCTAGTGGTGGACTTGGCAGTGGTGGGTTAATGGTTGGACTTGGTCTTAAAGGTCTTTTCCAACTTAAACAATTCTATGGTACTCTTTGATTTTAAATAATTTTTTAACGTGTGAAACAATTCTCATAGAAAACTTTGAAGAAACACTAATTAGGACAGAAACAGTAGGCCTTGCTGCTCAAAAGAGCTTAAAGTCTTTTTCTGAAAGGAACTGGATAAAAAGTCTTCATAGGAATCAGATTTAAGGAATCTTTCCTTAAGATTAAGGAAAAAGCTAACCAAGTGAGTGAGTCAGGTGCTGAAACATAGCCAAGGGGTCTGGATTTTCCCTTAATTTTGTTTTATCTTGGGGTTTTTTTGTGCCCTGAAACTAAGGTACAGCAAATCTCCCTGGTTGATAAGGAAGAAAATGTCATGATAGCATCATAGCTGTGTTCACTGTGACAGGGTCAACCTCACCGTATTCTTCAGGAACAGACTACCAAGCAACTAATTTCTCTGTTCAACCCCTTTAAGGCTTTGGGCAACTGTATCAGTACAAACCAAAGGAATTGGGCCCCTGGGAGCCAAGAGGGTTGGAAGTGATGCTTGTTGGCATAATGGGATGTGGGAAACAATTTGCATTTGACACAGGAGAAGGCATCTGTTTTTCGTTAATTGGGTAGCAAGGCAGGAAAACTATTGGATGTGCTAATTTGTTGGTCTGGCATGTGTTGGGATGGGGTACTGAGGATGTTCTGGCACTGTGAGATGCGGAAAACTTCCCGAGTAATTTCTGAGCCAAGTTCTGTTTTGACAAGGAGAATTTTGATGGTTTTTAAGGTCACAGTGACCTAAATGGTGATGTAAATACATATGAGTTGGTGTTCAGCTAATGAAAATAGGTATTGCGAGACAAATGTCTCCTAGCTGCTGTCAATCAATATGTAAATCCAGCAGTTTAGGTATTAACAGGATATAGTGTGTTGAATTTGACTTCTATGACATTTTGAGCATGTTATTTACCTTGTTTTCCAAGGCCAAGAATGTGGAAAGTCTGAAAGGGATGGCAAACTCCCAGCAAGGTTTTGCCTTGTGAAAGTGCTTCTTTCCTTTGATTAACTAACTTTGCCCCTTGATTTCTATTTCAGGAACAGTGTCATTTTTGTAACAATCTGAATAGGGATAATGGTAAGCATGACTGTCAAAAGTAGCAACTATTTAACCAAACTTCATTGTCAGTGTAGGATACTCTTCTTATATAGGAATATAGTTATATAGGATGCAACTAATCAGAACTCCAGCTCAGGCTTTAATTTTCCCTATTATGGTTGAAGGGAAAAAAAGGGAGCTATTTCAGATAGTGATTTGTCTGACCTGATTTAGATACTTGTATTAAGAAGAGGTGAACTTCAGTCTTATTCCATCAACAGTACTGACCATGATGACTTACACCTTTTAAATATGGAAAGTGTCCAATCTCACTGACTTATTTTCAGGTATTTGCATGTACTTAAAAACTGTAGCTACCTTACCTCTTTATTTTCTCCTGAGAAACTAAATGAACTGAGCTCTACATTAAAATATCTCTGATTTATCAACATTTTTCTTGAAAATGGATAATATCTTGGAAAGAAAAATGCAGTAATGATTGTGACTTAGCCTGAGTAGGTGATATAACACTGTGCTGTATCTCTCCTTGGATTTCATTGGTGGTTTAGTGCATAGCAGCTCTAAATAGATTTAACTGGGTGAAAAGGAAACCCTGTTCCCAGGCTATTTTTTATTTAATGATATCCATTAGGGTGGTGTCATTTTTCAAGATAACAAATAAACATAGTGGTCACTAAATTTTTGGATTAGAATAGAAACCCAAGAACATTTGGGGAAGTCGTTCAGCAGATAGCACGCTTGACAGAGCTGATAGCTGAGATTTTATGATAAACTGCAGATCTAGTTTCAGTTTTACCAGCATTTTCCAACATGACATGTCATATACGGTGGGGAACCTTGTATATCTACAATGTCCACCTCTGTCCCGGCTCTGAGTATACTAACAGGCCTGAATTGCATGAGCCAGTTTCACTTGGGACCTCCACTCTCTGCTTACTGCTCCAGGAGCTCTGTTTAAGTTCAGTGAGAGCATAGCCCAGACTGGGCTGTGGTTGCCCTCAGCTTCTGGCTTGGTCTGCCCTAATGGAGAAGTCCTGCTTTGGAGAAGATCACCAAGTCCGGCCATTAACCTAACACTAGCTAAAACCGTCACTACACCATGTCCACCAGCACCACATCTATCTGCCTTTTAAAGAGACCTTAAAAATCATCTAGTTCCAACCCCCCAGCCATGGGCAGGAACACCTCTCACTAGACCATGTTACTTGTTCCCTGCTGCATGGTGTAGGCTTTTGTAACCTATTCCATGAGTTGTCTTTGTGCAAAATATCCCTGTGGTGGACTAGGACTGCTCTCTAAGAAAGTCTTTGGCTGGTAATGTTAAAAGATATTTGGGTTTTGCAATGGTGCTGAAAGGCTGCCAAAAGGATGATTTGAATGTGGAGAAATTGTTCTTTGTTTTTTGGTTCTTCTTTGTTTGCCTAAGGTGGTTGTTTTTGGAAATGTAGGTTTTTAGGAAAAAAACTGCCTGGAATTCAGTCACAAACAGGAAAACCGGAGTGGTGAAAGTGAGAAATTGTTCACATGGATGTTAGAAATTCTGCCATCAGAGACCATTCCTGGGGAATTAAAAATGACCACAACGCACGGGAGCCAGTTCAGCTTGGGAAACTAACACTCCCTTCAGAGCCTTTCATGAAAACAGAGCCTGAAACTCAACAGTGCTCCAGAGTGTTGGTTGAAAACCTATTTTGGAGGAGTGGGATGGCCATAGAATGGTTCAATGTGCCAAGACTCAGCAAGACAGATCTGTATTCCCTAAGGTGTGACTAGCCAGTAGCAACCCAGGAGCCATGAATGTGTGTGTACTCTGGTTTCCCCTTCTGGAAGGCAAGGATAATACGATAATGTCCTATCTAAAAGACACAGAAATAGCAGTAAGATTCTGCTATTAAACTCCATGTCTTTGAGTGTCTCAGCCCCATCCTGAGAACATCTTGCAGGTTTGACCCACACTACAAGTTCCTGAAGGCAAAAATAGTTTCGTCACCAAACATGCCACTCTTCATGGTACCACACAACACCAATCACACAGCCACGAACACAAAAGCTTCAGAATGGTCAAAGAAATACTGATATAATGGTTCTTATGCCAGAGGTGAGGCAGAAAGAGATCTGCCATGGAGCATGCAGAATGGAGAATGCCCACAGGTCACACTATGCACAACTGGGCTCTACCCAATATATCTGAAAGCCAATTCCAAGACTTCTCTCCCAGGTTTTAAGCTCTATGCTGGGAATAGCTGGTTGGCATGGGTAAGGTCATCCAGCTACCTACATGTGGGTCTCTGTGACAGAGGAAAGGACAGTGGATTAGGTGGCTGCTGGGAACTCTCTAAGACCTTGCCTACAAAGTTTGCTGTCCACTTCAGCATAACCCACAACATCTCTGTGTCACTGTTGTCTCTGTTTTGCCTGTTTAATTCACAACTGCCTCAGAAGAAGGGAGGGAGAAAAGGGTCATCTCAGAGTATAAGAGAACAGTCTTACTCACGGCTAAAAGCATTAAGGTCTAATCTTGACTTATGTTCCAGTGTAATGGAGATAAATTGGTAGGATGCAGGAGGTTTTTTTTTAAGAAAGATGCCTGAAGTTTGCAAGTCTGCCTGACCTCCTGCAGGTAATGAAGACAGCTAAGAGGAAAGCTGAGGCTCCCCTCTTCCTCTGTTCTTTGAGCTTAGACCAAGCTGATGAGCAAAGCAGAAATGAAAATGATAAATGATCAGGCGCTAGTGCATGGTGAGGCCTGAACCGTGAAGGAAGACCACATCAGGCACCTTTGCCCGGAAAGGCATTTATCTTCTGCTTGCTCCTCCAGCTTGCTTTCACTGCAGTTGAAAACCAGAGATGATGAATATGCAGGAGGACAAACTGTCGTGCTAAACAGTTTCCCACAGCGTGTGACAGGATTTTGCCTGTGAGGAGAATAGACGGCTGAATCAGTGGCAAGAGATAAACTTGTCAACTTTGCTGCTGATGTACAAGAAGGTCACCTCACCCAAGGGAAGTTTAAATAAACAAGTGGTGTCCAGAGCTACAGCAAGCTCAACAGTTACTCATAGACTTACATAGAAGATGTTCTTCCAAAAAGAACATCGTAAAAGCAGGTTCAACTAAGCCAGAGTCACCAGAGGGCAAAAACTAAGAGTTCCCTTCAGATATGTAAAGTATCACAGAGTCTCCATAATTGGCTTCTCCACCTTCTGCAATTAGAGGACAGCCACCTTTGTAGTGAAAGCACTGATGTACCCCCTAACCTTGACCCACAGACTGACCACTCCTAAGGCACCTACTTGGAAGCTGGGGAAGGGTGAGAACACCATGCTGTAATAGTAAGAAGTGGGAAGAGCTCCTTGGAGACCTCCTGCTCAGGAAAACCCTGTGACTGGACACACTCTTCAGCCTCCTAACTGTCCTGCTGCCCCATTGAATGAGCTGATGTGGGCCATCTCCCATCACATCACCCAAAATGCAACCTATCAGGTGCTTTTCTGTACCCTGAAAAAAGATAGGGCTGTGGCTGATGGGTATCCTGCTGTCAGCCCAGCACAGAAGCACAGGGAGACAAGTAGTCTGGAGCAGTGTCACTAAGCAATGGAAAGCAAAGCCTACTAAGTCCTGTCAAGTGAGGCTAGGACAGTTGTCATTGATGGTAAAGGGGTATGAACTCACCCTGGAATTGGGAAAAAAAAAACACTCTAAGAAACTCATAGGCCAATGAGACTTTTTTCCCCCTTTTTTTAAGCACCTGGGAATGGTGAATCTCAATGTTGTGTATTTGAAAACTACATCTGAACACATAAACTTAACCATGACTGAGAATGTCCCTTGGTACAAAAACATGTCCTTGGCAGACTGTGGGGAGTTAGTGTGACTCAGGGACCAGTCGTAGGAGGTGGCTGACATCTGGCTGCTTTGTTTTTGGAGACAGGTTGTTCCACACCAGGTGGTTTCTGGGCCACAAAATGGTTACACACATTTGCCCTGTGGTAGAGGGAAGTTCTCAGAGCTCTTAGTTTCATCTCAGTACAGCATAAGAGACATTGAGCATGGCAGAGAAGCAGGAGATATTAGCTATAAGAGGGCTCCAGCCAGCCACTGTTTCACATGTTATACAAAGAAGAGAGGAAAATAGGACCTAGCTAAAACCAGGATAAATATTTGAAGGTAGCTACTGAGGGTTTACTGTTGAAATGGAAGGATGCATCAAGCTGGGACATGTTTGCATCTGTGCTGGCTCTCAAGGTATTCGCACTTTCATTCAGGTCAGGGGTCCTTGGAAGAGGGAAGGATCTTATTATATTTGCGGATGACACAAAAATGTTATGGACTTCAAGGTATGTTCCAAAACAGGATTAAAATTCAAACGACCTTGGTACATTGGGAAATGGCCTGTAGGAAAAAAAAAAGCGCAAACGAAAAAAAAAACACAACGAAACCCCTGTGGGTCTGTAACTCAGGGGAATTTTTTTTTTCTTTTTCAGTTCTATTTGAAGCAGATTCTTCATTGAAAAATGCAGATATTTTATTTAAACGCAGGTGGCAAGTTCAAAACAAAAAAAGAATGTGGTTTTTCATACATGGGTCTGAATATGGGTTCACTATATGGGTAACAAAAGTGTGGAACTTCTTGGCACTGGGTGTTTTAGACACAGAAAGTTTTTATGAGTTCATGGGAAAGCTAAACAAATCAGTGGCAGAGAAAACCATTAAAAGGTATAAAATGCACAGAAATCATGTCCAGCTTAGGAAGTCCCAAAGGTAGAAATTGTTATAGACTGTGAGAGTATTTGATGGAAGCATTGCCATACGCTCACTGTATTCTTGTACTCATTTGGTATTTGCAACTTTATGAAATAGGATATTGCGTTAGGTGGATGTTTGGTCTGACCCATTTGGCTGTTTTTATGTCCTAAACCCCCAACAGGCTCTGGGTTTTGGAGCAAGATCTTCAGCCTGTCAGTTAATTTAGTCTAGCTCACCTGCAGCCCCCAGCACCCAGCAGGAGACAGGTCCATTCATAAGCTGACAAGTTTCAAACAGGAATTCTTTAGCAGCTGTTAACTCAAATAACAGAGGTAGCTCAGGCAGATGATTTTAACACTGAATGGACAAAATTTTTGTGAAGAACCTGAAGTTCATCTGCAGCTGTTTCTCCCTCTTTTCCTCTGGCAGCTCAGCACCTTATCTCCAACCCAGGACATTTGACTGGTAGTTTGGGTGCAACCCTTACTCAGGTGTATTAGGAACACAGAATTTTATGTTCTTCCACATCTAACTGTGGGGAAATAGCACATAAACCCCCACAATGGATACTTACCATCCTACACATCAAGTTCTTTTCAAGAGAAAGACAAAATCAAAAATGAGTGCAGTGCTCCAAAATATCCTGCCACCATTGTCCAGCAAAGTTTTCTGGACTTATAGAGGGAGGATAAAACACATTGGTCATAGTCCCTTTTTGCTAGACTAAATCCTGTAAGTTAATGAACTAAACCAAGGACTGGACAATTGTTTATTTTGATCATCTCTGCTTCAGGGATGGGCAGGAATATGCAGGCATCATAAACGAGCACAGGAAGATTAATGAGATAAATACAGATTGTACCCTCTTGGAATGGAAATTATATTCTTCCTCTCCATGGGTAGAGCACCCAGCAAAGATCTTTCCTTCCAAAGAGGAAGTCAAATGACCTGCCTAAAATCACAAGGTTGCAGCGCCAGAAGAGGCATCTGCCTCTCCTGGAGAGGTTGTGTTGTGCAGTTACAGATCTGTCAGTAAAAATTTACTCTTGTCCCATTTCCTCCAGTTTTCTCATGCTCTGTCCCCTCTGTCATTTCCTTCCCTCTTCTGAAGATGAGCATCATCTCAATAGGAAGTACTTTGGGAAGTGAAAATATGAGGCAAGTGTGCCTGTTTAACCACACTTGACCAGAAAGCAGAGGCTTTCCTGGAATTTCAGCAGGCCTTTCACTGACTTCACTTTCAGGATTAGCTTTGGCAGCTGCAAAGTTTTTGTTCTTCATAAATCAGACAGAGAGCTATAGGAGACCTAGGCTGTCCACGTGTCCCCAGCCACCAGCTGAATGCAGTAAGCACCACTGGGAACACAAATACTGATCTTCAGATGCCTGAATAACTGGTAGTTATTCAGGGAGCAAAAAAAACAAGAAGGGAGATGTACCAGGGGAAAAAAAACATTTTCTTATCACTTCTTCTGGGCTGTCTAACACTGCATAGGAGCTGAAATCAACAGCTCACCACCAGTTCATGTCGGACAGGGATCCAACCATACCAAACACATCTTGCCTATTATGTCTGGCCTGAGGCTCAGATGGAGACCCTGCACTTGCTCCAGGAGAGTGGGAAAGAAACTTTGAACCCTCCCACCCTCAGAGGCAGGCTGAGATTTTTAGTGGTGTTAATCTCAGTTGGCAATGAATCTGTCAGTAACACATAACTTACCGGTGGTGTAAAATAGCGACAGTGTGAGCCAGGAGGACTGAGAGGAGCTGGGTGTCAGCCCCTCTGGGTTTGCTTTTCTTTCTCTCCTCACCTTTTAGGCAGTTGGTCCTGGGGATGATGTGTTCATGTGTCTTAGCACACTACGACATCTTTGTAATAATGGCTGTAATAAATAATAATGCCAGGGCAAGCATTAGCATTTGAAGTCTTTAAGAAAGGGATTCTGCTAAGGCCTCAGGAATGAATCAGAGATAAACTGAGCTTTCAGGACCTAAATGGAGAGCTTCCTCGTGATGTGAGCTGCCCATGATCTTCTGCATCTCCTACCTCTTTTTGTCACATACAACTTAAACAGCTTCCGTTTTGCTCCCTGAACTTGGCCGTGTATTTGAAGTAGTTGAAAGGAACATTCTTATTTTCTTCTAAATATTCTGGGAATGAAAGATTATGACTAAATGCCATAATTAGTAATAAATAGTAAAGGAATAAATAGTAAAGTAATAAATATCACATGGAATAAAACTGTGACATTATGCTTATTTTCATATGGCAGCAGCAGGACAACCCCCAAAATCAGGTCTTCCTGTCTTGTAGTTTGTGAGAAACCAGTATGGACAATCTTGAATTTCAGAGCAGGAGACCAGGACCCAGACATGATGCAGTTTCCCCAGCAGAAGGAGCTCTAGACTACCAGAAGGCCATCTGCAGTTCTAGCAGCACTGAATGAGCTACTCCACCAGATACTGGCATTTCAACTTTCTGCTCCCTGACCAGAGCAGGAGGAGCTTTCAGAGCCATTGGTTTGCTGCTATCAAAGAGGGCATGTGTACGTGTGGAAAACACAGGCTTCTTTCTCAGGTGCTCACGTCATCATATCCTGTCAGATGTGGATGGAAAGAGTAAAGGTTACCTAAAAATAAAAGAACAATGGTGGATTCAAGGCCAGATTGGATGGGACATTTTCGCATATCCTAAATGCAAGGAGTGCTGCCATCATCCAGGACCTGTAGGACCTAAAATCCAGTGTGATGTGTCCAAAGAGACTGGACATATTGCCTATGTCTGTTTATTGCCTAGCAGTTTGCTAGCTAGAAGGTCCAAGATACACTCAAGAGATTCTTACGAGGGAGAACCACAGCTAAAGGTGACTGAGGACCTGCAAAAGTCAGGGGGAAGCTGATGTGAAATAGGAGATGCTACTTGGTTTCTGCAAGTGTGAGAAAAATGATGTGAGAGAAACCATGAGAAAAACCACAGGTTCTGAATTTCCGCCTGTAATCAACTCTGTGCACAAAACCCATTCCCTTTGCAGTGTTTTTTACATGCTCAGATGCTGGGCAGTATATTTGTTATTCTTTGGTCACTATGCAGTTTGCTTAGTATGAAAGACGAATAAGTTTGTTGTTTTCTGTTAACTAAAATGATTTAAGTAATTGTACTTGCTGCTGTAGACTATTAGATGGCTTAGGAATACAAAATGGGCTTTAAACTCTTTTCTCTCTTTTAGACTCTCTCTTTTTTAAACAGCTCAAACAGGAAAAATTATCTGAAAGGATAAAAAAACGACTGTTTTCCTCTCTCTTGCAAATGAAATAAATTTGGAAATACGTGTCCCATTTATTCAATTGGCAAAATTGTGATTAAAATGTTCAGCTCAATCTTAGGACACATTATTATAATGAAATCCTGTCATTTTTGTATAAATAATGATGATGTAGTAAAATTCACAAAATATGAAAAAAAAGAATACAGTGGATCATGAAAAATGAAGAATTTTATGCTGTCATTTTTCAGTTCCCTCTTAAAGCATATTTCTAGTGTGTGACCGTGTGTAGTTATTGCTATTCATACAGACCTAGAGCTTCTGAGTATCCTGCCAATTTAGAGCCTTAATGCTCTAGATTTTTACCCCAAATATCATTTTGTCTGTGAAAAGTGACATAAGCTTTCTTTGTACTGTTTCATGTATGCAGGTTGTATACAGGGGAGGGCTCTCTTTCTCTGAAATGATAAGAGGAACAGAAATATTAAAACAGTAAAATCACTAAAAATAATAATGCTCCCCATCTCCCTAGTTCTCTACAGACATGAATTTCCTACTCTGCTTCCCCAAAACAGTAGAAAGCCGCTTGCATAAAAGCAGCAAAAGAGCCAGAATTTGTTCTTGCTGGGATCCTGTTCTAGCATCCTTTAAACAAATATTTTGACTTGTTGTAGGGGTGGGTTGCATATCAGCCTTTACAAGGGCTCAGTTGCTCCAGCTTTAGTTTTATGATGCCGAAGTAGAAGCTGAAGGTATAACATGGCCAAAACATGTTCCTCTAGATTGGTCATTGCAATGCTGTAAGAATTAAAATCCCCCAAGGAGCACATACTTCATCTGTGATGTATGCCAGAGAGAAATTTCAGGAGCCCTCTGTGACTTGAACTTGAGTAAATTAAATTCATGGGGTACCTTTGCCCTTAGGAGACATCAAGTTACTTTTTTTAAGCTTACCGTGGTAGAACAGGCAGGGCATCATTTCATCTCTCCTTGAAACACAGCCATATCTGCGGTAGAAGTCATCATATCGGCTACCAGTGTTATAAAGCCTCTTAGCTATGAATGAAAGCTATGACCATGCCTGCTGGCTAGACGTCCATTTGAAAAGTTTGCATAGTCTGACTTTGCCAAAATTTGAGGGAAAAAAATGGTGAAATTAGAAAAACCGCAGCAAATGGTCTGATGAAATTCTTCCCAAAGCAGATCATGCCTGCCCTTCAGTTCCCAAAGGAGCTAAACCCAACCCAACCAGTAAGCCAGTACTGAAAGTCCCTGATCCCAACCACTAATTCAGAAAACTCCAAAAAGGGACAGTCAACAAACTGTAATAATTAGCAAACTTCTCATCTGGTCTAGAAGATTTTGGATTTTGACTTTGTAATACCTAGTATTCTCCTTTTGGAAACTGAGGTGCTGAATAATGTTGCCTTAAACACAGTTCTGGATCTCAGCCGTGGACTTTGAGCCTTTTTTGGACAGTGCTGGTTTCTTGTTTTGTCTGCACAGCACCCTGAAAGGTTCATGACTGGAGCTCTGAAGAAATAATACCATATATATATTTTTCTTTTTACTGTTATGTGCGTTATTGGCATTATTATTAGGCTGAACTCATTCTTGTTTGAAGAAGCCTTTGAAAACCTCCGGCGAAAGGTTCCATCGGGACCTGCTGACATTCGAGTGTTTTGCGTCAAATTCCAAAATGGCAAAGAGCTGTTATGAGCTGAAAGGGAGAGAGGGAATCTCCAAAGGAGCCTGCGAACTCCACTGACTCTCTGAATCTACGTAAGTCAGGGAATTGAGCGATAAAACAAACATCCCAGGTTATGGGGGTGTGAAGTTTCCTTAATGGAACAGACACGGTAGCACCCCCGGGTGAAGGGGGAATGCCTGCGAGGTACTTTCCAAGCAAGGGAATACTCAGGAGATACGGGAGCTGTCAGGCAACTGGCTGATATATGTGGGCTGCCCTCTGATTTCCCTTTCTCCCAGGCCAACTCTTTCCTGGCTGACTGCAGGATGTCTCGCCGCAATCCCTTTTTTTTTTTTTTTTTGTGTCTGGCCTAAGCTAAGCAAGGCCAATCTGAATGAGAAATTTCATTGGAGACCTCCAAGGAACACCTATCTGCCGGAGAAAACTGTTCTGGTGATGCAAGAAATGGCAAATTTCCCTCTGAGTCAGAGCTGGATTGGTCCAGCTGGCCAGGAGGAGGGAGGTTGGAGCTACAGAGCAGATAGCAACAGAGACACTAGGGCATTTCCTATCCAACCAAGTTTCAGATTCAAGAAGGGGTGCCAATGCCTTGGCCAACCCACATCCCAAAACGTGCATCTGATGTCAGCGTAACCTGACTATCGCCACGCGAGTCTCCTGCTGTGTCATCTCAGCAGGGTGGTGTATATATAAAACCCTGAGTAATTTCACCCTGAGCAACTGGAAGGACTGAATATTTAAGGTCAGATTCTTCTCACCTAACTTCAGACTCTTAATTAAGGTAGTTAATTGCTCTCTCCCTAGAAACAGGAGAAAGGGAGAAAAATAACTCCAGACTGCAATGCTACTCTGAGATCTTCATTGACTATAGGAACCTATAGTGATGTTTGACAACCTCATTTTGTCTATTCCAAGTCTAAGATTAAGAGACATGAGTTGAGACACTTAAGTCCATATATAGTTTCAATTCTGTGATTGATTGACCCTATTGATTGAGAGAAAGCTCTTGTGTTTAACCTAAGTCACACTATCTTCTTTGTTATTTTCTGGGAAATAACAGTTTGATTGTACCTCTTTTATCCTGTTCCCAGATTGCATGAAGAAGGCTGGGCTAAAAGAACCAGGGTCTTCCTCTGATGTAACACAGATGTATCCACCATTCTGGATTCCTATTAGGGCTATAGGTGGATTTTTTTTGCAATTACCAAACAAGGATTTTACATCAGCAGATCTCTCTGTCTTACAAGCTATTCTACACAATGTGTCTCAAGGATGTAGCTGAAAAAAAAAAAAAAAAGGAAAGAAAAAAACAGACTACTTTAAAGGTGATGTCCAGAATATAAAATATGGAATACATTTTTTTCCTTTTTTTCCTTTCTGCTTTATGCTGAAAATCTAATGTTAAATAGAATCCTATAATAGTTGCTTGTATAATAGTGTAGAAAATAGGGTGCCAGCCATTCAGTTTCTTTCCAGTTCCTATAGACTCTGGCAAAAGAATTCACTTAACGTGATTATAAAACTTAATGTTCATGGAATAGTGCTGAGCTGTGGGGGCAGTTGTTTTTTCATAAGACATTAAGAAAACTTTTTTTAAGTTGAGAGTGATGGAGTTCCAAACCAAGGCCTGATGGACAGAACAGAGTTGTGGGAGTTCTCTCATTAGGCGTGGATGTAGAAGGATTTTCAGAGCTTGCTGGCTCTGAAAGAAGTGGAGGGAAACCTGGCCTTCAGCCCTTGAAGTGGGTTGATCTGGAAGATTTGATGGGGAAGGGTTTGATCCTGAAAGAGTGAAGAAGGCTTATAAAATTTTATAATATTGGGTCTAGAATTTGAAATTATATCTAGCCCAAGATAATGGGGGCTTTGCCAAGGCTCTTAAAGCTGTCAGGGAGGAGAAAGACAGGGAGGAATCAACACATATAATCCATGGGAAATTCCCAACCCACTATAAGGATCATACAATTTCTACCACATGAGAAACGATACCCACTCATTTTTCCCACATATATCCTTACTCTTCTGTATGTCCCAAGCTCTCACAACCTCAATCTGTTCCTATTCCAGCAGCAAGACAAATGCCTTGTTGCATGAGAAGAACAGCAAGAAGGTTCCCCAGATGTTGTTGAGAAGCAACTATTTCTCAGGCAATCTCAGCTGCACAGTAATGTCCTTCTCCAACCTGAATGGGGACTGGGCACCTGTCTCCCATGGAAATGTGCTAAATATCCCTGGGGAGCAATGATGTGTCCCCTGAAAACACCAGATTAATCAGGAGTCTCTTGTTCACTGTTGGAATCCAATGTCTGACAGAAAATACAAAAGATTATTTATACAATAGTGCATGGTTTTCTCAGTATTGTGGTCCAAAGAACAGCAAGTTTGGGGGAACATTTCTTTGGACCAAGACATCACTTGGTCTCCAAAGCTCTTGCAGTTCAAGAGTTTCCAGGCTATAGAGTTAGGATGTGTTCCCAGAGGGCAAGACCAGTAAAATCTCTGCAGTTCCCAAGTATTCCTGTGTGTAACAGGGACCCTACAGGCTCAAAATCTCCAGGGGACATGAGCTCAGAAACCTACCCAGGAGACTGATATAACTAAGTACACCTCCTGTTCTCATTGCCTTTGTTTAGCCCTGTTATTGCATCCCAGAATGAGACATGAGCAAGTGTGTGGGGCAAGCATTGCAAAGGGAGAACTCAGTTGGGCATCCATTTCCTCAGGGAACTCTTAATTTGCCAAGTAAGGGGGGGTGAATAACTGCTTCAAACCACAAGAGATGCTTAGCCTGGAGAAAGAGGAAGAAAAACATCAGAATATGAGCAAGGCAGATTATTTAAAAAAAAACATTCCCAAGACAATTCCCAATTTACTTTAAATTCCAATTAAAATTGTAGAAGGGGGAGAAGGAAGGGAAGAAAGGTAAAAAAAAAAAAAAAAGGAATGTTGTTGACGTCTGTTTTCCAGTTTGGTATTGACCAGGGGAAAAAAAAAGCCACCACCCAGACCCTTTTTCTGATTAATAAGAATGTGATGGAAATTTCATATGTTGTCTCGGCTCCTAAACACTTCTCAGCCACATCTGGCACTGCAAGCTCCTTCCAGCCTGTTTATGTTCACAATGAGAACATTTTTTCCAGCCCTGTCAACAATTATTGTTTCCCCTATGGGGAGGTCAGAGGTTGTCCCTCACTTCGGTCATTAAAAGAGCCTTGGCTTTGAAGTGCCTCCCTGGTCATCATTTGTTGGTGCGTGTATGAGCTGCGGAACAGAATGAGGACAAAAGCGGAGGAGACCTGGACCTTGATTGTTTCTCCTGTCTTGCAGCAGATGAGAAGAGGTGGTGGACAGAAAAAGGGTGCTGCTGTGACGGGGTGAAGCCAAATGTTCCCTGAGGGTGAGCAGGAGGACGGATGCACATCTCACCTCAGGGGGCCACGGTGGCTTGTGGCCCTCCTGGCAATGCAGAGGGTGCAGCAGAAATGAGTCAGTGCCTTTGAATCTGAGATTTTGGCTCCCCTTCATGCCTCCCTTTGATGTCAGGGTTTGTTTGCTGAGAGGAGGCGTTTTTATGGGCTCTCATCGAACTTGTACAACTTCCCATTGGAGGCCAGGGGATGAGGGGCAAGGGGGGGAGAACAAAACCCAACCAAGCCCCTGAGGCCCGAGGTCCAAACCGCAGGAGCTGCAGGTGAGCCAGATAGTGTGTTCTCAGAAACCGAAGGGAAATCAGCCACATTCTTTCTTTACGCAATAAAAGGCAGTTTTAGCAGCACAGCCAGCCCCTGTCCAACTTTGTGGGGGCAGGCAGCAGCCTCAGGAACTGATTGTTCCCCTGATTTGACATTGCTGGTGAGGTCCTGCAGCCCTGAGCAAGGTGGAGTTTTGGATACAGAAGCAACGTGTTTGGTTCAGTGTCTTTTCCTGTATCACAAAGTTATTCTTGAGCTCTCAACCTGGATGGGTAAGGGCAATCGTTCCTGACTCAGTCTTTATGCCAGTTATAGACAGGAAAGCAACAAGGTGAAGTTACACATCCAAGGCTGCAAAGAAAATCAGTATTAAAGCCAACAATCAGCACCGAACTCACTTGATTCCCTAAGATTTCAGAATCAGCACTGTCTGGTCCAAATATGGCTGCTCCTAAGGAGAAGAAATGCCCTTTTTCAGGTCTCCAGCCATACCCAGCTATTCCACATTTTTATGACTTATCCAGAGGTATTTGGAAGGGAGGAGGATCAGGGAAAGTCAGCAAGAGGGAGCTCTGCCAGTAACCCCATAGGAGAATTTGGCAGCATTACTTCTGCAGCATTGTGCCTCAGTTTTCCTCGTACGTGAGAATGGACTTAAGACCACCTTATGTCATAGGGCTGTCACATAACTGCAAACAAAATCATGAAAGAAGTCATCAGGTGATTCTTTAAGCAAGGGGCTTGTTCTGAGCTCACTTATCATCAGAAAGCTAAGTTTGGAGGGGGCCTCTGGAGATCATTTAGTTCAACCCTCTCCTCAAACAGAGTGAGCTGGAGGAGGTTGCTCAAGGTCTTGTCCAGTCAAAATTTGAATGTCTCCAAGGATACAAACTCTACAACCTCTCTGTCTGCTCCAGGGTTTGACCATTCTGAGAGCTAAAAACCTTTTCCTCATGTTTAAACAGAATATCCTGTGTTTCAGTTTGTGCCCATTGCCTCTTGTACTAGATCAAATCAAAGTTTAAGAAAAGTCTATGTTCAGGCCAAAAGCAAGTGATTTCTTTCTCTGAATTCACTTTGAGATCTATGATATTTCCAGTCTCTTATGTTTCTTATGAATTTGATTTCAAAGTACATTCATTTGTTGTTGGGGAGGTAGTATCTTAAATTTTTTACAATCAAAATTTGGATAATTTTTTCTCATGTTCTCCAATATGTCACACATTTTAAAAAAAAATCCACTGAAGTGCCCTTTGTGTACCTTAGCCTTAAGTATCCACTCAATGAAAAATAAGGGCTCTTTATCTTATTTAGAAATAGTCTTCAAAAACCGAAAACCCACCCTCTTCCTTCCTAAGTTTTCTGCCTTCAAGAATGCTACACAAAGTGCTCACACTCAGCAGCAGGCTCACTCTCCATGCTTTGTGTACTTGCAGAATGAAAAAAAAATAAATCTTTGTTGTTGCTATGGCCATTAACACTCTATTTGGATTTTTTCTTCCTTAAGAGTAATTCCATAGAGGGAACTGAGAGGCTTAGGATGAGAACTCCTGTTTAAGGAGGCAGAGAGGCTCTTCTCTTTTATGACCTCCTTCCTTCCTGCCTACCAGTCAGCCATGCTCCCATCCAAGGAGGGAAACCTTCTTCTGTGACAATTTCACACAAATGGGGACTGCCACACAGAAAAAGCGTTGCCAGAATCTTTTCTGAAGTCTGCCACATAGAATCATAGAATCATAGAATGTTTAGGGTTGGAAGGGACCTCAAAGATCATCTAGTTCCAACCCCCCTGCCATGGGCAGGGACACCTCCCACTAGATCAGGTTGCTCAAGGCCCCATCCAGCCTGGCCTTGAACACTTCCAGGGATGGGGCATCCACAACCTCCCTGGGCAACCTGTTCCAGTGTCTCACCACCCTCACAGTAAAAAATTTCTTCCTGATA